>QJNY01000073.1:0-120997 GCA_004155945.1 Monosporascus sp. mg162
TTACACCCCCCCCCCCCCCCCCCCCCCCCCCCCCAAAACACACATCCCATGTGTAAAGTCCAACTTTCAGGTCACAGGAATGGGTAGAACGTTAATGGTTAGTTTACCGAAGCTTGGCAAGGAAGGTAGGTGACAGTCAGCCCCTAATTTAGGAGATCGTGTTGCCTGAATCACCAAGAATCGTCATACATTCAAGCAAGTAGTCAGGGGCCGATCCTACGAACCCACATGCCAGGGTAACCTGCTGCATCGCCACTTCAGTTAAGGTGAGTGGACCTCGTATCAGGTTAAATCTACGCTGGGCGACTTTCTTTGCTTATTTGCCACATAGATTCCAAGGCTACTGTAAGCCCGGTTATCTGCACTGTTCTGTAGAGATGATCCATTCATTCTAGTCTAACACGCCTAGTAATTACACGATTGTGCAAGACACACGGCGTTTAGTATTTGGCTGATCACCCTCCATATCTGCCAATACAGAGTGGCAACTTTGAGTGCTATGCATAATTCTCAGGATTGCGAACGCAGAATAAATACAGTCTGTTGTAGTAGTTCATCGTAAAGTCTCTGTCATGATTTGGCATTTTGGATCCCCTCCCCAAGAAAAATACAAATTGACAAGAAAAAACGGGACACGTCTTGTGGCCTGGATTCCGACACATGTAAACGGTCATCAAATTGGAAGGATATAAGTAAGTCTGATGGGATTCGCTATCAAATAAGTACTCTGACCAGTCCTCTAAACATCAAGCCCTCAAGGTGGAACTAGGTGGCAAATTTCTATTCTAAGACTACTTGGTAGAAGTGTGTAATTCACCTACTAGCGACTTTATGCCATTATGCATCAAATTCCGTTTCATGCACCCTACCAGAACTCAGCAGCAGGTCGCTAGCTGGTGCATGCTGGGTGTAAAGAACAATCACGGTATTCCATTTGTCGCTTTCGCCTGCCTCACTGCGTTGCTCTTGGGTACGAGTCTCCTCTCGAGTGCTGTCTACCCTTGGATCATGTCCCTGCCAATGATGTTCTTTTCCGCTCATATCAGTGTCCTTGCCCCGTATGCACTGTAACGGCGGCTATGTGAGCTGGGACTATCGCCAAGTTCCCCGCGGCGCACCCAACCTATCGAACTGTCGGGGTCCTATTGGTCTATACGGAAGTAAGACGCATCCTATTCGTCCATAAGCCAGTACGAAACGGGGGCTTTCGAGCTGACCTGCTCCTACTCCGCCGGCTATTTAAATATATATTTGCTTTAACTGTTCGGGGCTCCTACGTTTCTGGCCTCTATTGCCGCTATCCGTCATCATGGCCACTAACGAACCGGTGATTTCGATTACGGCGACCGAGCCGCCGGCCGGCTACCCGGCTGAGATCCTCGGCTACGTGGAGCCGTGGATCGCGAGTCCGGGTGAGACGGTGGCCGTTAAGGTGAGCAGCATCGTTCCTACTGAGGTGGGCTTAGAGGGTCTAGGCGACTGAGTTCCGCGGTCCAGGTGTCGTCTACTGAGCCCGAATACGCGTATCGGCTCGTCAGGGTCATCCAGGGCGTCGACATGGAACACGCACCGCCGCCTCAGTTCGAGGAAGTGCCAAACATGAGGGGCACAAGTCACAGCCGCTTCCAGATATCCCACCCCGGGTCTTACGGGATCGTCGAGGACTGGGCGCCGCAGGGGGCCGAGGGCGGCATCCGTGTCCGGCTCCACTTCCAAGCCCATCTTCCCCGGGCAGGACACCCGCAGGCGTTGATTTCAACATTGGACCCAGAATCCCGGAGTGGGTTCTCCATCGTTATCAATGAGCAGGGCAGTATAGAGTGCTGGGTCGGCACGGCAGGAGACGTGGAGGTTAACCCAGTTCCATTCGAGTGTCCCCTGAAGCGGTGGGTGAGCATGGATATCGCAATCGAGGGCCGCGAGCTGAAAGTCGCGCTCGAACCCCTGCCCTACCTCGCCGAGCCCAGCACTAAAGGCATCTCCACCACGTATCAACTCTCTTCTCCGGCCAAGCTCGGCGGCAATAGCGCGTCCACGCTCCTATTCGCCGCCAGCTTCGCAGCATCACCCTCATCCGGCGTGCCGCGCCCGACGCACTTCTTCAACGGGCGCATCGACGGCCCCGTGTTCGAGACGGCGGGCCCCGCGCCGGAGCTCCTGGCACGGTACGACTTCGCGCGCAACATCCCAGAGGACCGCATCCTGGACGTCTCGGGGCGGGACCGGCACGGCCGCCTCGTGCACGCGCCGACGCGGGGCGTCACGGGGTACGACTGGGACGGGTCCGAGCCGGACTGGACGAAGGCGCAGCGCGGGTACGGCGCGATCCACTTCCACGAGGACGACCTGGACGACGCGGGGTGGGAGGCAGACTTCGAGGTCCGGCTGCCCGCGGATCTGCGCTCCGGCGTGTACGCCTTCGAATGCACCGCGACTGGCGGTGGATCGGCATCTGACATGGTGACTTTCATCGTGCGGCCGTCCGCGGAGATGAAGCCGACCGGGGCGAGGGTCGCCTTCGTGCTGAGCACGTTCACGTACCTCGCGTACGCCAACGAGCACCTGTGGGACCCCTCGCGCGCGTCGTCCATCGAGATCGGACCGGGCTTCGACCCGGGGTCGTCGGTGAAGACGGCCGACTTCGATCGGCTGCGGCGACGCCTGGATATCGGGCTCTCGTGCTACGACGTGCACGCCGACGGGTCCGGCGTCGTGTTCTCGTCGGCGCGGCGGCCCATCGCGAACCTGCGGCCGGGCTACGTCATGTGGGCCATGGGGCGGCCCCGCGAGCTGAGCGCCGACGGCATGTTTATCGGCTTCCTGGAGCGCGAGGGCGTGGCCTACGACGTGCTGACGGACCATGACCTGCACATGCATGGCACGGCCGCCCTTGCGCCGTACCACACCGTAATCGCTGGCTCGCACCCGGAGTACCCGACGCTCGAGTCGCTGGACGCGTACGAGGGCTTCGCGAGACGCGGCGGCAACCTCATGTACCTCGGCGGGAACGGGTTCTACTGGGCGGCGGCGCTCGACGGCGCGCGGCGGCCCTGGCGCCTCGAGGTGCGCCGCGCCGACCAGGGCATTCGTACGTACACGCTGCCGGGGGGGGAGCGGATCAGCAGCCTGACGGGGCAGGCCGGCGGGATGTGGCGCAGTCGGGGGCGGCCGTCGCACGGACTTTTCGGGGTGGGGTGCTGCGGAGAGGGCGTCGGGCCGGGGGTGCCGTTTCGGCGGACAGCGGCGTCCCTGGAGCCGGAATACGCGTGGATGTTCGAGGGGATCGGGGCGGACGAGCTGCTGGGGACGGAGGGGTTGGGGCAGGGGGGCGGTGCGAGCGGCGACGAGATCGACAGCTTCGACGTGGCGTGCGGCAGCCCACGCTCGGCCGTGGTGCTGGCGACGAGCACGGGGCACCCGGACGCCTTCGGCATCATGCCCGAGTGCGTCATGTTCCCCATCGGCGGCGTGCTCGGGACGCAGACGGACGAGATCCGCTCCGACGTGGTCTACTACGACACGCACGCCGGGGGCGCCGTCTTCTCGGTCGGCAGCATCAACTGGTTCAACTCGCTGGCGTTTAAGTCGTACGACAACAACATTGCCCGCCTCACTGGTAATGTGCTGAGAGGCTTTATTCGCCGAAAGGAGGGAGAGCGGCAGAACTGAATGTCTGGGGTGGCGTTGTTTGAGAAGCTGGTGTTCACTCGGGGGACTGTTGTCTGCCGTTCCAATGCGAATAACGACATGCTTTTATCCCCTTTTAGTTTATTTGTAATCAAGTACAAGTCAACAAGTAGTTCACTCAGGTATGGTAAGAACACCGTATGCGATATCCCCGGTCCAATTATAATGAATATGCAAAGAGGGACCAAACAGATCACGACTCTAAAAAATCGTGTAAGGAGGTGGACAAGAATCCACCGAGAGCGGTAGCAAAGAGCCAATAAGGTAGTAGGAATCAAGTAGATAAATGTACAAAAGTCTTCTCATCTATCGTACACGGTGTCAACGTCGTAGCTCCCACGACAATTCTTTTTTCGCTACAAAAGATCAGCCGAAGATGACTTGGGTATGGGGAAGAACGCCGGCCTTATGCAAAGTGATTTCGGCCTTCTTCCGGCTGAACCAGACCAACGCCGCAAATGCAATGCAATATCTCATATGAGAACAGACCCTCCTAGCCTCCCAGAGAATGAACAAGAAGGCGGTATTAGTAGTCGCGAAAGACAGCTACCAGGTCGTCCAGCTTGGATACCTGGCCGAGAAGCTTCCTCTCGATCTCCAAAAACTGACAATATTCGTTGTAGACGTCGCCCCTCAGCTTCTCTTCCTCCATTCCTTGGACGTCTTTTCGTTCCGCGACTGCTAACACGTTCCTCTTCTTCTTGCGCTCAACCTCTAGCCGCTGGAGACAACGCACCATAGACTTATAGGTATTGTCTAGCGTTCTCTTTATCGTTCTCTCCTCATCGAAGAACCAGAAGAAGATGGTCCGAGACGCTAGGCGCTGGTTGTCGCGCGGCACCTCTTGGACGTCAAGAAAGCCGGCCATCTCCATCTCGGCCATCTTGACATGTACATCCGGCTTTCTCATTAAAGCAATATTCGGCAGCATCTTATCGTCAAGCTTGCCTTTCTCTCGGAGAACTCGAACAAGGCGGAGTCCCTTCCGACCGAAAGATTCCTCGATCAGGATGTCCAGTTCCATAAGCCTCAAGCGGCCCATGAGATGTTCAAAGTCGACGGTCCACTCACCCCGATCGTTTCCTCCACAATGGCGTACAAAACCCTCCTTGCTCTCAGCGAGGAGCAGTAGATGTTGCCGCATCTGGCGCATCCGCTGCGCACGGATCGACGCAGCGTCATCTGAGCGGGCTTCCCCTCCGTTGACGCCATTCGTACCCGGTTTTGACTCGGCGAAGTCTCCATAAAACCCATTGGCTCCGAACCCGACTTCACTGCGATCGTAGTCCTCGTCATCGGATCCCATAATTTCGTCTCCGGCCTCTAGACTAGACTGTAGTATTGGCGCTTTGGGTTTTGGTGGGAACCTTCGGATTTTCTCTGCGCAGTGCTGATCTACCATCCCTGCCGCTGGAATTCCGATTCCAGTTGATACATCTATAGATGGACTAAGATGTTCGAATATCTCAAGTGTATTTACCGACGGTCCGGTGAAAGCATCAGCGTCGTCCTCGGTATTCGTCATTGGATCGACCTGACAGCGATTGATCTTTTTGCTCAAAGCCGTAAGCAAGGTCGCGTACACCTGTGCGGTGGTCTCTCCAATCAGGTCCTCGACGTATTGTGCCAGCTTAGAGTTACGAAGCTCAACGAGACATTTGTCGTAATTGACTCGGATAGCAACATCGAGCTGGAAAACCCGTTAGCGAACATGTCTAGGGCGTTTCCCTTGCTTCAGAAACCTACATGTTCCATTAGTAAGTCCACCGCACCACCCCCCGAGGTGCCATTCGACATGGCACTGCCATTAAGTAGTCTTCTACGCTTGACACTGGCTTCATGGTCGAACTCGGTCTCGAGGCGCCTTTTCAAGGATGTACGGCTCTGCTGAAATTCATCCGCCTTTTTTACAACTGCCGCCTCAAGCTCGCGCTTCTGTTTTATGCCACGTATGCCGGTTGGAAAATCGTTCCTCAGGATTTCTTGCTCTATCGCCGTCTTCACGTCTGTGGACGACTGAAACATCATGGAGGAGACCGGTTCGAGAATGCCGGCAGCAAGTAGGCGGGCCAGATGGAAGTAGACCTGTGCGATGGGATCTTTCTCGTCTTCTTCACCAGCGAAGCCATTAACACTAGAGCCATTGGCGCCATTCACATGGTTACTATTCCCATTAAGACCATCGTCGTCATCCTCATCGTGCTCATTTTTCACAACGCCATTGACAGGTCTGTCCTCTCCGCCTGGGACTTTGTTCTTGTAGGCTTCGACCAGGTCTGAGATCTTTATATGACCCAACACCAGTATATCCTGGACAAGGCTTTTGGCAACGTCGCCATAGTTCTCGCGAACCATTTCCAGGATCTTCCCACTGCGTACGAGATTGTAGACAGCGTCGGGGTTCACGTCATAGTAGGCAACCGACGAGTCCGGATCGGATAGGTGGAAGACGGCGTTCTGCTGGACAAGTACAGCGAGACCATGGCGGACTTGTCGCTGGTTCAAAGCGGTATGGACGGCTAATTGCGCGGTAGTCGATCTGCCTTTAATGAACAGGGCTGAAATTATGCGCTACGATTGATATAGAGAACACGTTAGTTCCAAGATCGCTAGATGTAGAAACACCAAACACCAGCTATTGGAGAATAATAATCGAAGATAGATATGCATACCGAGGGCAGTTGGCCATATATTTCGCTAACGAGCAGAACGCAGAGTTCTGCAACATTTTTTGTCTGCGCCATAGGGAATAGAAGTCAGTTAGTCAACCAGTTTTTCAATCATGGGCGCAAAATCTCTTCGAGACAAGTTCGCGCCGAGGCATATTCGAGGGGAAGGATATCATCTTGAGAGTTGACTCACTACTAACATGGCTGTAACTGAAAACTGAACTGTTGGTTAATGTGACTGCGATGCGACTCTGCGGCGATAATAGCTTATGCGATGTTATGACTCAAATTGTCATTAGGTGGAGGAGTTGGCTACTAGAGATCCTCTCACTATCTCTAGAGCTGCCACAATTGCTACCGTGGTGTCATTGATAAACTGGAGAGCAATGTTCTTCTCTCTCCAGTAAATAGGACTTGGGTTTTGAGATGGGTTGAAGAAGGAAAAGGCTGGATGGAGACAAGCTCTGCACGGTTGATCAATTGCATGCGACTATCTCCTTTACTTATGGAGAAGAATCAATAATTTTCTATGGCGGGGTCTGGACTACATACATATGTAGTGTGTATCCTACAATACGAAGTTACTTGCCTAGGTCATAAAGTTAAGCCTTGCCCCGCGCGGAAATTTCTCTCCGACAAGAATGAAATTTTTGACCGCGTCCCCGATTCGGGCTAACATAGTAATCCAGTAAACTGAATAATGGAATTCGTGTGCCGCTACCATAGAGGCCGCTTTCTGACGCTTTCTGATTCCTCTAAATCCGCCGTCACCATCAGGTGTAGCCTGTGGTTCGTGCACGCCCCATATCAACATACCCCTCGATGTCTAACGTCGGGGTAGACTGAGTACTACCATATCACAACATCGTTTCTGAGATCATTCTTTTCCTCGCAGAACGCAGGCCGGCGGCTGTGGTTGTCCGTGGTCAGAGGTGGACCGGCAGTAGCGGTTGGCACTAGGAGAGCTCAGCGTTGGGATGGAGATCAATCCCGTCTGCGAGGACGAAGTCAGGAGTACATGGGGCGATCGACGCACGTCATGAAATACGTTCCATCCAGGAAGCTCGGCTAGCGAAACGCGACAAGCTCTAGTCTTTTCCCCCGACGAGGACCCGGCGTATGGCGATGCGAAACGCCCTTGCTAGCGAAGCATTTTGGGAGTATTTGACCAGACGCGGCAGCTATTCCACGCCTCTACTGCGATTCGAAGAACGTCGACTTATCGTGTTATGGATCCTATCCTACGCTTCAGATTCCCGGTGAAGAACGTCATCCCACCCACATCCGTACTGTAATATCTATGCAGAATGTCAAGCCATATTTCAAATCATCCAGTGTATTTCAAAGCCAAACGACAAACGCCGTACTTCTTTTCTCTATTTCCGCCCTTTGCTAGACATTGCTGGACAGGGTCTTGACGCAGTCCAGTTACCCTGACACTGCCGTGAAGCTTGATCGTACCCCCGGATGGCTTGCTGGTGAGCTGATGCTCTGCACCTCGTTTACGGACCCTCAGAGCCACATTGTTCAAGAACTTCATGGCAAAGGGACATACCTCTGCCGTCATAAAGTCCGTCGTTTGGACAGCATGAAGCTATGGAAAGGTCAGCAAGAACTGCCGGAAACGCTGAAAGTAGCCCCTCCAGTGACAAGGCGCCAGAGGTGAAGAAAATTACAATGACAATGTCGCCAACATAGTGCTTGTCGCCCTATACTGATGATGAGCACTTGGTTCCTCTTGCAATTGCATTGATGGAACGGGCGGCGCCACTCACCACAACGCCCACAGCCAAGTGTCCATACCGGCATATGCTTGGCTGATCTCATTGTAAGACCGACTTCCCGAATCATGCCGATATGGATCTGTTCTCAGTAAGTAGCTGGTCAGTTACGATAGTACGGAGGGCACAGACATGATCAACTTCGCGGGCAATCCTAACCCGCTCAGGCGTGCACTCGCCGATGATGAACGCCAATGCCACGACCAGGGAAGGGGTCGGTTCTCGATGTCAGTGTCCAGCTCAAAGCAAAGATACCATCTTGGAAGAAACATCCCGCACGACAAGATCTGGATGGACGCCCCAGCTGTCGGCCAAACTCTCTGACCTCGGCCATAAAAGCTCATATAAAGGCTCGATAAGCCTCAGGCCCTGTCGGTCCATGCGCAGACACAATCCCCCGACATGCGTCCATCTGGAAGTTAATTGAAGCTTCTTAACTCCATCTCCATCTCTCACACCGATACTATGGCGTTTGCCTGGCCCGGCGAGCGCTAGGACGTCAAAGGGGGTTATAGGAAATCAAGACACCAGGGGTATTCGAACGAAATTGGGCGCTTCAGAAATGGGGTATTCCTTGCGTTACACGCAAGATGACGCCTAGTACAGCTTCAACGGATACGACTTCCACTGCTAAGAAGGAAAAGGGAAAGGTGAGATGTGAATGGGGAGACGTGAAAGGGAAAAGAGATATCCATAGGGAAAGCAGGGCTGTCGGCATCTCGACCTCGAAAGCAGGCGTGGTTGCCGTCCTGGTGACGAGGCAGAACAGAAAGGGAAGGCCATCTATATCCAGGACTTCCGGCCCTGGATACGGACAGTTCTTTGCGTTCTGGACCCCTCCTCTTCTCCTCTTGTACAACAAGGACTTCCCACACATACTGCTGAATGACGTGCCGAGCCAGGAGACGGACCGACATATACCACAGGCCTGCTTAACGCGAGCGCTCAGGCGTCATAGCAGCTAATCGAAAGGGGTGAGACAATAAAAAAAAAATTCCAAGAAAAATCAGAAAACAATCAGAAAAATTTCAACAAAAAGAGAAAAGAAAAGCAGAAGAAATTCTTGTCGACTGAATAATGGTCTAGGGAATGGATGCTCACGCTGGTAGTTGCCGAAGCGCCTCGGAACGACAGACTTTCTACGAGGTCAGGCTTCGCTCCCATTGATTGCCATCAGGGTTATCAACGGATGGAGGTTAAGGATGGATGAAGATGCCGGAGTGAGCCAACACACCTCGGTCGTGATGTGTCGACTTCAAAGGAAGGAATTGTCCTTCACAGCACCTGCCGCTGGTGGTGATAGTAGATCCTTCCTAAAAATTTGGGCGATGTTCAAACGGTGCCAGATGCTCCGAGTCCTTGTGAAGTACCTGTACCTAAGATTACCAGAATAGGGGTGCTGGGAAGAATCATGGAGTACTCGAGTGGTGTTCGCGGAGGCAATTCGGGGTGCCACAAATTCGGTTACAGGCAACCAGGCCTTTCCAAGAATCAAATGCAGTTTCACATACCCAGGGAAACACTTTCGTTGAAAACCAACATTAAGTAAAATAATTATTACCGTCAACATTAGCAGAAGTCTACATTTCAAGTCTTTTAGATTTCATTTTTTTTTTTTTTTTTTTTTTTTTTTTTTTTTTTTTTTTTTGGATGATACGTCGTGGACTATATCTTGAAGTGCAGATGTTTTTTTGGGCAATATGCATTCTATTTTCGAATCCATCTGCAAGCTTGAATTAATCGCCTGATTGTACTTCCGTGCTGCCCCTTGAGGCACATGATGTAATGTGGACCGCATGTATTTAACGGGGGACGCCCGAAGACAGCCTCTTAACGTAGCGGCTATGAGAGAGCTCCCACATCGCCCCTCCAAGCAGTCATTACCCGACGTTCTACCGTGCCCAATCAATCCAAATTGAATGCAAGAATAGGCACTGCAGTACTACTGCTGACCCTGAAGCCCGTCTTTTTGCTTGGGAGGAAGCTTTTCAATCTGATGATCCTGACTGGACCGTCATAAGTAGTCGCAGACTTTCACATAACGGCCACTCCCCTCCGCACCCTCTCATAATGTACTCCAGAAAGGCTCTATCAAGGGGTGCACAGCTTGCTGCTCGTCAGCAAGGCTGCTCAAAGCTTGCTCAGCGCCGTGGTTATGCCGCCGCTGCTGCATCGTCTTCTGCGCCTTCATCTTTCACCTACGATACTTCTGACGTTGCCGGCGTCAAGATTGCCGCCAGAGACTCTCACGGCCCAACCACCAAGCTTGCTGTTGTCGCCAAGGCAGGGACAAGATATCAGCCCGCTCCTGGTTTGACTGTTGGTTTAGAAGAGTTCGCCTTCAAGGTACACAGCTATGCGTGCGTAACATTCCGTTTGTTATTCGATGAGCTAATTAGATGCAACCCCAACAGAACACCGAGAAACGTTCCGCCTTACGTATCATAAGAGAAGCTGAGCTTTTGGGAGGCCAATTGAGCGCATACCACACCCGAGAAGCCTTGGTCGTCGAGGCCCGCTTTCTCCGAGACGATATCCCATACTTCACCGAGCTGCTGGCCGAGGTTATCACCCAGACCAGGTACACCAGTGAGTGGATGCTATGCCATTGATGGAAGAAGACGTGCTCAACCGGTATTCCAGCCCACGAATTCCTCGAGGACATTGACCGGGTTATCCACCTGAAGCAAGGCAAGCTCGCTGGCAATGTTTCTGCCCTGGCTCTCGACGCCGCACACACGGTTGCATTCCACAGGGGTCTCGGCGCCTCCCTTTACCCGACGCCTTCCGTAAACTACAAGTCATACACAAACGAGCACTCGATTGCTGATTATGCCGCTACCGTTTACACGAAGTCGAACATCGCCCTGATTGGAGATGGCGCTTCCACGAATGCCCTGTCGAAGTGGACCGAACAGTTCTTCAAGAACGTCCCTACCTCGTCGAAAGGCTCTGCGACACTGAACACCGAGGCTACGACATACTACGGTGGTGAGCAGCGTATCGCACACTCTAGCGGAAACACCGTCGTTATTGCCTTCCCCGGCTCGAGCTTCGGCACCTTCAAGCCCGAGGTTGCGGTTCTGGCAGCACTCCTCGGTGGTCAACCTAACGTCAAGTGGTCTCCTGGCTTCACTTTCCTGTCCAAGGCTAATGCCGCAACTCCCGGTGCTATCTCTACTGCCAGCAACCTCGCCTACTCGGATGCCGGTCTGCTTGCCATCCAGATCACGGGAGCCGCTGCTCGTTCCGTCAGTTCGCACGCCAAGGAGGCCGTCCAGGCTCTCAAGAGCATCTCAGAGGGTACTGTCAGCAAGGAGGATCTTACCAAGGCGATTGCCAAGGCGAAGTTCGATGCCCTCGAGGCGAGCCAGTCTGGCGTCTCGACGCTCCTCAATGCCGGTTCTGGTATTATCCACTCCGGCAAGCCCTTCCAGGTCGTCGAGACTATCAAGGCTATTGATGGTGTCACGGCAGAGAAGCTTAAGGCGGTATGTTACCTATCATTTCTGCTTGTCTCACTCGTGCACAACTTACTGATGACGTATTCTAGACAGCGAAGTCTCTAATCGATGGAAAGGCCTCGGTGGCCGCGGTGGGTGACTTGCACACGTTGCCGTACGCAGCCGAGCTTGGTCTCAAGGTATAGGTGGTGGAGACATAATAAAATTGTACCAATAGAACAACGGACAGATGATGTAGTAGAGTCGAGCCGAGCGCCTGTGAATATAGTGAATCCCTTAAAAGAGTGATTTCTCCTACCTAGGTAGCCATGAGCTTCTGCCTCTTGTGACGGCGACATTCACGCCAAGGAGAGCCAGACGCGATTTAATTTTAGCACTCGACGCCAGTCCAGTAATCATTTTTTATACATCAGTGTTGCGACGCAATATTATGCCAAATTTCATGAGATGCTCCCTTCGCTTGTTGGGCAAAGTCGTTGTATTAAGACAACTGACTAATCACGTGATTGGTCGGCGTCGGGAGTCCCCGGTCGCTAGTCTGTTGTGGCTTGGGTCTCAGCTATTGCAGACCCAAAAGCCAAGCTAGTTACAGTAGGTATTTTCTACAGGCGAGAGCAGCAACAACCTTTAAACAAATCCTCAATCCGATTTCAGAGCCTACCTAGACATCCGTCAAAATGGTGTTCGCCTGGAAAGCCGCTGGTCTGACGTGAGTTCACCTCTCCTCCGCCTGCCCGATTTTAAGATCCCAATTGGGTCTCTCTCGCTCTCTCGAGGAAAGACTTGCCTATTCGCCCGCTAACCGTATGCCCGGCCGCCGGGCATGACAGCTACAACCGCTACCTTGCCGTCGCATCCCGCGTCGTGCGCCGAAGCCTGAAGGAGGAAAAGCGAATCCTCGCCGAGCGACGAGGCGAGTCTGACCTGCGATTCGCGAAGTGGTCGGTGAGTCAAATTTAATATGTGTATATAACGCAATACCCATACCTCTCTCAACGGGTGGGGGTGACGATTTGCGCCTGGCCCGGAGAAAGAATCAATCGTGTGGTCGGACGATGGTGAGTGCTGACGAGGGTTATTCCCGCATATCTTGCAGAACGGAAAGATGGGCGAGCCGAAGAACCTGGCCGATGCGAACGCCGCTGCCGCCAGCGAGGCTGCCTCGAGCGGTTCCTCCTCATAAGCTACGGGATGATGTCTGGTGCGGAAGTATTGGAAAACGGTTCAGTGGAGGAAGGGGGTTTAGAAGGATGCATTGCGCGGGGCCGGTGGTAGACAATGTGGACGGATGGCAGCAAGCGTTAGATGCGCCTCGTCTGCTCCTGTAAAGCTGTATAAAATTGAAGCCAATTTATTCTCGTACGGGCCTCACTTGAATTTTTGGTGATATTTAGCTATCTGTAAGTGGTTATTTCGGACAACCGCTTCATCCGTCATGTTTGTCGGTGGTTATGACAAGCATTTGGTTGTGCCTGCCATAGTCTATTCTGCCCAGCTTCCTGCCTCAACAACAGTAATTAGAATCGAATTGGGCTGCCTTCCATGCTGTCAGGTCTCTTCTCTCCTCTGCCTAACTTACATGTAACTCCTTAACTTTCCCCAAAACATATCCCTCTATGTGCTTTTAGACAGTGCCAGTTTTTCTACATCGTAGCTGGGCAGCTTGCCGGCATTCAGTTGATTCTAACCCTCGCTAAATTTTAAGCGCCCCCCTGCAAAGAGCTGCTTCTCTGCTTGGACTGTGCGAACTCTCTAGTTAGTACACCCGGACGCGGAGGTCCGATCTTCAAGTATCAACAGTCCGGCGTCATTCAAAATCTACGTGGACAAGCAGTGAATCATTGTGTATTCACTTCGTTACATCTAACTTATATGTTTTATATGTCATTAGTGCATACATACACCTAGTATGTGTTAGCGGAGCCTTTTTTCTCCCACTTTTTGTCGTATTATCAGCTCAGGTGCCTCAACCCGGCCAATAATCCGGTGGTGATACCTGCTCTGATCCTACAGTTAAAGCTTACACTCGGACCCTGAGGATATTGGTATGAGCTATACTGAGATGCGGCATTATTCACCGCCACCTCCGCATGTGACGCATCCGGGAGTTGTAGCTAGGGAGATCACCGATAAGTTTGCTTCAGCTGTTAAGAGTGCGTTGCAGTAAACTGCATATAGTCCGAATGGAATTACTGAACCAGCTTCACAGAATTGGAACCCGGTGAGCTCGTCAAGGATGAGCAATTTACGTTGTTCGAGGCCGTTTCGGCCCTCGAGGTGAGTACATCAGCCCGGCCCTGAAATTTGAATCTTCGCTTTTTATATCCGCTGCTAACCAGCCCCTCAGATCATGGATCCAAAGATGGACAGTGGCTTCCTGGCAGAAGGGGAGTCTCTCGATGAGGAATACGATGTGTCTCGCGACCTTCTCCCAGAAGAGATTTTGGGAATCATAGATCAACTGTTTTGCTTGGAGGTATGGGTTATTAAGTCCATTTCCCCTGCCTTCGATCTCATTTATGTTGACATAACGTATAGATGGCATGGCATCTCGGATACCCTCTGTCACAGACACTCCTGACTAGTGTCTATGTTGAAGCCATCTTAGACCCTACTCCGACCAACATAACTGAGGCAGATTTCGCGAGAGATCCCGAGCTTCGCGATGAGCAGCCGAAGCTTCTGTTCATTTTACGAGCTTACTGTGTTGGACTCCTCAAGGCCTGCTACCTCGTCAACGAGCTGGTCAAGGTGGAACACTATTACGAGGTTAGCATCCGCTATTCGGGTTGCGTCCTCGACTCTCGCTCGGCTGACTTGACGTAGGAAGAAGACTTTGTGACGAATACATACGACCGCAGCCTGTTATGCGACATAGAAGTCGAGCCTATCTTAGATGTGCTGCAAAAAGCTCGAGTTGACCTTCGGGCACTCAGAAACGAGGTCCCAGTGGATATATCCACCGCTCTTGATATTCGCCTGGAGCTGCGGATTGCATTGCTGAGGGCTATTGACCTCATGAGCATGGGGAATGTGAATGCTGATTCATTAAAGACGCCTTGGATCCAAATGCGAGTTCTGCTGGACCACTTCGGCAAGCAACATTCTCTTGCAAAAGCCGTCCCTGAGGCTTTTAGTACGAAATTGCAACGGCGTCTTGCTAGTACGATGCCTCCTCGACCAATTGTGCAAACCAGCTTCGAAGAGACAACAAGCCACTTCAAACGGCTATTCCAGGACGGTATCGATATCACTGAAGTGCTAAAATATTCCGATCCACAAAGCCTTCTGGTCTGTCATTAAGTGGTGCTGATATAGATTGCAACGCTGACCATAGTTTCAGACGTTCATCATAACCTTTCAAGCGAGGAAACCCCAGCCACTAGTCTTTATTCGAAGCCTCCTCCAGACCCTGTTGATAAAGGACAGAGTTGTCCTAGGAACTTATGACGCTCGCCAGATAATAGATCAAGATCTGGCCTTGACAGTCCTCCCTTGGGGCAAACAGATAGATCCCTCCTACGTCAATGTCGAAGTGCCATCCGACCCCCGTCACCAAATCGCGGCCCAAATGGCCAACTTTCGAGCACGTGTTACTGAACCTTATCTAGACCTCTTCAGGATCTTCTGTCAAAATAGATGCAGAGTCCGGCGTACGCTCTGTCACTCGATTCATGAATGGGATATGCTACAGGCTGAGGTGGAGGAAATCGACCAGCTGCTGCAGGTAACCCTCGACGAGAAGCCTCTGACCACCGACCGAGGGGACATCGGATACCGCCTACCGCTCTCGTCATGGGCCTACCTCTACAAGCTCCGCCAGATGGAGTGGATAGTGCAACTCGGGTTCGAACTGGCAATCTACCAGCCGGACGAGCTGGCCGGCATGTACTGGTACCTCAACTACCTGGCCAAGATGCGGGCGCAGCACGGCGACCGGATCAAGGCATTCACGTCGCGCGCTCTCAGCCAGGGGCGGCAGGCGGGCGGCTACACGGCGGCCAGGGACCGCGAGTATATGCACTCCCTGTCGTACATCCGCGCGACGATGCTCGACGCGGCCTGCACGTGGGAGTTCGCCGACGGCCTGTGCTGCCTGTACACAACGCTGCAGCGGCTGGGGCTCGTGCGCCCGTTCGGGCCGGAGCCCCGGCCCTACAGCGACGACGAGCGGCGCTACCGCATCCGCATGAGGCCATTCGCAGCCATCGCGCTGCCGCAGCTGCCGACATTCGACGAGTTCACGCGCGCCGCGTCGCAGCCCGAGACGGGCATCCCGGACCTCCTCAAATACGCCGGCTCCGCCATCGCCGGAGCGCGTAAGGGCTACGAGGCACTCGCCAAGTTGCCCGACCAGCAGGCCTTCTGCATCCGCTCGGGCGACCGCTGGCGCGCCGACGTCCACGCCTGCCAGAAGGCGGCCATCGCCGCCGGCGTTGCCGTCACGCAGCTTGGGAAGGCCTTCGATGCGGCCGCGGGGGTAGTGGACGGGGGAGAGGGAGAGCGGGCGGCGGAAGGCGAAGCGTCGTTGGACGTGGGACTCAGGGTCGAGTTCCCAGAGCCGGGCACGGGATATCATGATTGGTGGATCGTGCCGAGGCTGATCCCAACGACCTCGGAGAAGAAAAGCACGTAGAGTAGTTTGGTTTCTCTTCTTTTTCTTTCCGGTCGAAGGGGTAGGTGGCACGGTATTGCTATCCGAGTGGGTATGAGTAGACGGCGGTGGTGCTGGTGGTTCTTTAGAAAGGTTGTGACCGCGTCTGCGTATTCCCTGTGGTTCGTGTGTTCTACTGCTTGTCGGTTGGACATTGGCTAGACTAGTTGGTTCGGGAGTAGTAATGCTAACGCCTACTTATTATACATCGCCCCGACGTCGTAGTCTCGAGTTCCGAATCCGAGTACTAGCCATCGCCCACCACACTTACCGCCAAACGTCTCGATACTCTTTCCGCACTCTCTCCCCTTCCCATGCTCGAGCGGTTGGACAGATGCCCCATCACCGGCGTCCCATTATAACTGTACCGTTATCGCTACAGCTCGTCCGCCGCCGACTAACGGGGCGGATGTTGATGTAATTACACGTGGAAAGCAAGGGCCGGACGAAACGACCTGTATCGCCCCATCCAGTTTCACTACGCTTTTCCCTCGTCACGTCCGGAGGGCCTTCCGGGCGACCCTTCCCCTGAGCCTCACAGTCTGCTCGTAGAGCACGTCCTTGAACGCGAACAGGAACGCAGCCGTCAGCACGCTCTGCGCCACCTTGGGTCCGATGCCTGTTTTCCCACATCCCCTCCGCGTTAGCAAAACAGCACTCCGGGCGGGCCCTTTGCATACTCATTTTTCCGACACGTAAGAACATCGCAAGAGACTTACCCTTGTACAATCCCGCGTACCCCTCCTCCCTGACGACCCTGCGGATGGCACCGCCCATGCCCTCTGCCGCCCCGTTCTTGGCATCCTTCTCGGCCACGTGCATGCGGCTCTTGACGGTGATGTAGGGGTAGGTGACGGTGGTGGCGAACAGCTTGCCGAGGGCGCCGAGCACGAAAGCCGTCGACGGGGTGATGTTGCGCCGCCGCCGCCGCTCCAGCGCGTTCTTCATCTGCTCGAACAGCGTGTACTGCAGGATGGGGTTAGCGACCAGCACGAGCGCCGGCACGACGCCGCGGAACAGCGCCTGCGGGCCCTCCTCGCGCAGCAGCGCCAGGAGCGTGCCGATGGTGCTCGGTCTCTTCTCCTTCTGCTTCTGTTGTTCTTGTGCCTGTTTCTGCTTCTTGAGCTTCTCGTCTATCTCCGCCTCCATGCCTTCCTTCTCCGCCTCTATCCCTCCTTCCTCAGCATTCCTTGTCTCGGCCGCGGCGTCGGCTTCTTCTCGGGTCCGCTGCGCCTGCACCCCCGTCGTGACGCGCGTGTTGACGACCCAGATGGGGTTCGTGATGATGACGGTGGCGGACCCGGCGATGGCGCCAGCGGCCATGCTCTCGAGGGTCGTGAGCTTCGTGGTGGCGCGCCCGGCCTTGCGCGCCGCCGCCAGGAAGAACGACCGCGTCCACTCGTACCAGTAATAGTAGACGAAGTTAGTGACGCTGATGCCGAAGACGGCGCTCGAGAGCCCCGCGTACAGGCCCGGAACCCCCTCCTGCGCCACGATGCGCCGCACCGCCGTCAGGAAGGCCGTCTCGGCCCGCCGCGACTCGACCTGCGCGCGCGTCGACAAAGTGATGAGCGGGTACCTGTTTTTATTCTATGTGAGCAGCCTTCTTTTTGTTGTAGATGGATGAGATTGATGTTACGGGCGACCACGGACGTCAGAATCATGGATAGAATGCCGCCGCCTGCGCCGGCGAGGGCGTGGGCGATGTTGTCATTCTGCGGGATGACGGGTTTGGGAGACGACGAGGCCATATTCTTTTCTTAGTTTCTCGACGAGAGAGAAGGTTGAATAGGTTATTGAATTAGGAGATCCAGCCGTCAGCCAAAACCGAACTTGGTGGCAGGAGAGCTGGAGCTCGAGAGAGTTGCCTTCATATCGGAGCTGCATCGGCGAATTTGGAAGTTGGGAATGCCGAGGTAAAGTCGTTGCATCACTTACCATTGTACGCAGCATGACTGGCCGTTTAGGTAGAGCTATTCGGCTCACTTCAGTAGGGAGCCGAGCCTGTGAAACGGCCTGTACCTAGCGGTAGTATTAGTGGCACGGGCATTCAATCAGCGCTGACAGAAGTACCTAGGTGACCCCGCTGTTGCTCCCCGCAATTCCTTGTGTTTGCCGCCTGTGGCACAATTCATCATTACTATGGTCACATGTAAATCGCTAAAGGTTAGACTAGAATTGCACGTCTACTTTGTAGCGGAGATAGGAAAATCAACAGCTCAGGCAGTCCCCCCGATTTCACAACTCCCTGCTCTGTATCAATTCCCATCCACACTTAATTACCTTTTATTACTCTAAGAAGAGCTCACCTCCTGTGGCTAGTTTATCACATCACTTGACTAGACCTTGTCAGCGCAAATCATTGCAGCGGAAAGTTCCTTATACCCTGTCAAAAGGCGGCTCCTCCTATGATACAGAGACAAGGGTATTTATACGTAGATCATCTTGGTGATAATCTAGGTGATACGTACTACGTAAAGCTTCAGGGTAGGTTTTAGTATGCAAGTCATCGAATCTACGACATTGTCGTTGATGCCCGCTTGTCAAAAGGGTTCCCCTCTAAGCAACAAGTGTTCAATCAGTAAAAACTCCCTCTGCGTCGGTTGTCACGTTATGATGGGCGCCCCGGGGGTGGAAGGTAACCGCAGATCAAGGTGCTACTGTCTCGTATTGAACCGATGAACCCAGCGTTGCACCCAACTAGGTAAAGGAGATCTGAAGTTACTCTCGCGCATACAGTATGATGTTGGGCTCCAGCGGAGTAGTGCTAGGCATGTAGGCGTGTTAGTGGAGCACATGCAACTTAGCCATCAGAAGGAGGAAATTATTGCGGCCTCAGATGTTAGTACAATGCTTCTCCCCCGGGGCCAAGTCATCTATGATCCTTGACTGTCACATCAGAGATGGGCCGGCACCTACTATACATACCGCCTCCTCCTCCGTACGAATCCGGATGGGCAAGGGACCGGACCGGGACCCTGACCCTAAAGGGATGCATGACTGTGTGCATTTTCGTCTTCACACAGCACATGTCTAACACATGTATACCGTTACAGTCCACTAACTTAGTGGTGTGATTTCTCCTTGCCCTTTTCCGACATGGTTGCTGAGTGCTATTGGGGAGCTAGGTAATTCACAGGCAAACCCCCTTTTAGGAACCACGGCAAGTACGGAGGTTGTATACGTCGCTTATATGTTGGTATGTATATTTATATCTCAACCCCCCGTCTCCTCACGTCAAAGTTAGCTTCGGCTTCCTCATTATAATGCCTGTTTACTATTAAATCCACCAGCCCCCCTTCTGCCACTAGAAAAAAGCCGTTAAAGTCGGTCTGGGGCCAAAGAAATATCGAAGCGAACCAATTGAGTTCGTCACGTGAGGGAACTATGCCAGATGTAGGAAATGAGCGCCTCTGAACCCGGACACGCCAGCAAGGATTAAAGCCAGCCTCCGTTACGACCCCCACTGAACACGTTTGAGAAGGCTTTATTGATGAATCTCTCAAACCGAGTCATGGATTGAAACAAGTCCCAATTCCCTCGTTTTTGCATCTCATTGCTTTTACAGTATTCCGCACACCTTTCTTCCCACCTTCATATCCTGTCGCGTCGTATAGATGGCTGTGATAATAACGACCATAACAGACAGGCGGCCCGATGATCACTTTGCCTAGCAATACATAAATTACACTACAGTCCCTCGATAGCCTGGGCTCGGGCGTCGAGAAAAAAAAAAGAAGAGCAAAGGACCGCCGCCAAACTGTACCTTCTGTAGCTATCGACACTAGAATTGCTAGATCAGCCGTTGGTGCAAATTCTGAATCAGAACCAACCACATTCGCTGAAAGTATCGAAGGCTTGTCTTGTCCACACAGCCAGCAGCATTCGCCCGCCGCACAACTTCCGTCCCGTCTACCTACCCTTGCATGGCCATAAGCCGTCAATGAGAGGCAACTGCCGCCTGCGCAATTTGCTACCGTCATTATGGCTACGGTCATGGCGATACAATCCAGCATGAACGGTGTCCACCGCTCTATCATCCCGTCGCCTAGGACCCCGGAACTGAGACCAACCCTCCCCAGCAGGTTCGTGACGAGTGCAACCATCGAGGATGCTTACGTGAGTTTTATTCTCTACTGCAATCCGGCAGTCCCCTCGGATACGGACACCACTACCCTCAGAGAGGCGTTCCGGACGCCGCCCAAGAGCGGCGGCAAGAGCTTCAGTACTTTCACGCTGTTCCAATTAATTAAGCAACTCGGCGACAAGGAGATCAAGACGTGGGCCGAATTGGCCTTGAAACTAGGCGTTGAACCACCGGACCAGGACAAGGGCGAGAGCTCTCAGAAGATACAGCAATATGCTGTTCGATTAAAGGTATTTGACGATTAACCGCACCTTATCCCTTGCGAGGCATAGCTTACACCTGCTAGCGATGGATGCACTCGATGCATGTTAATGCCTTTTTTGACTACCTGTTGGAGAATCCGCACCCATACTGGACCCAGGTGCCCTCTAGTTCGGATCCCATCTGCGAGGACGGTAGAGATGGTGTTGCCGCCGAGGATGACATGGCTCTGAGAGCGTTATTGCCTCATATCCGGCCACGGAGAGGTCGAAGGAAACCGGAAGATGAACCCCTGAATAAGTCACCGTCTCAACGGCCAAGGCTTGATTCGCCGCCGCCGACATCAAACGGAGATGGCAGGCAGTCTCGACCGGAGCCGATAGATTCGTGGGCATCGCATCCGGAGAATAGAAGTTCATTTGTCTTCCCACCGATCGAGCAATCACGGTCCAGCGTGGTGCCGGGACCAGACTCTATGTTCCCGTGGAGTAACGATTCGACTCGCACCCCCATGTCGGCTTACCCACACTCAGCCTTGACACCGGCCACTAGAGGCTCATTTTGGGGAGATTCGGAACCTCTATCGGCTATTACACCGTCCAGGGCCAAGCAGCTTACTCGCCGTCACGGAGCAAAAGTTGTGTCTTCTGCTTGGAGAAGCGGTGGGTCGTTCACGGGAGCGAAAACTAGGGGACGGCCTCCAATAAGCCGGTTCAACGAGCCCCTCTCAGCCTTCCCCGAAGGTAATAAAAGTTTCCATTCGATAACTCTTGACCACAAAGCCCCTCCTCCGGTGACGACATCTGCGCCCACATCTGCGCCAGCTTTTCGGGCGGACCCTTTACCGCAGCCCAGGGAACCAGAGCCTGTACAACCTCCCACATCGAGGCCTCCTAGGCCGAGCGGCCTTTCCCTCCAAGTACCGGAAAGAGTCGGTGGGTCTGTGAGGCTGGCGACGCCGCCGCCGCCGCCATTAGTATTAACACCCCCGCCTGGGACTACCACCAACGGAGAAAAGACATCGCACTCCACAGCGAGGAGGGCCCCTGATGCGTGGAACTATACTATGCTTAACCCATCTTCGCCCTTATTCACCAACCCTACAGCTACCGGTAATTCAAATTGGAAGATGGAAATCAAATTTGATGATGACATGGGAAACCGCGAAGAAATCGAGTGCTTATTTGCCTCGGAGTTGTTGGACGCCGACTGGTTCGACGAGAATGGGCACCAGGTAGAAGTCGGTTCCCTGGAAGAGGTGTTCGCTCTCGTCAGGGCGAGTATTGAGAATATATCGAAGGAGGCCAAGACGAAGGAGGCGTTCCTTCTCAACCTATCGTGTCTGGCGGGAGCCGGACACATGCTGAGGACGAGCAAGTCCAGCGTCCAGAGGAGATATGTCGGGCCTGACTATACCGAGTACCTTTGCGGATGGGAGCTCCAGTACGGGGCCATAAAGGGCAAGTTCTCGTCGGTAGACCGCGTGCCGCACTCGCGGTGGAAGAAGGGTTACATGAAGACCCCGACGGGCGACCCGGACTCGTTCGATGTCGACGCCGTCCCCGCCGACGGTGACGCCGCCGCAAAGTACTGGCGCAAGAAGTACGCGAGTCTCCTGCAGGCAGTCAAGTCGCGGAATGACCACGTCAACGGCTTCAAGAAGCATAGCCTCCAGTTTATGAAGACCCCGCCGGGAAATGGTTAGCATCTGAGTGAATGGGCCTGGCATCTTAGCATATCTTTATATAACATTTTGGGAGCGACAGTCCGGCTTTTCGGATTCTCTGGTTATGTGCTCTATTCTAAGTTTCCGCTTTTCACCATGTTGATATTTGATACGAGCGTCTATGTGCATGCATATATGGATGGGTGTCGTTAGATGAGCGGCAGGGGATACCGGACTTTCTGTTTTCGTTATCATGCGTGCATGGAAATTGGATACATCGAGATGTGCGGTGGCCGCAAGCAGATGGGCCACCTTCGTGCGAGCTGAGCTGCGTGAGTGAGAGGGTGACGATAAAAAGATGGGAAAATTGGCGGGTTGGGTGAACGGATGGAAATATGCGAAGTAATACCACCTAACTAGACCGCGCGTATCGGAGCGCTGTAGTGACTTTGTCCAGAGACCAGGTCGATTGATCGCAGACATTAAATTTCGCTGTGATCTGTAACTTTCCTGATATCATAAAAACAATGAGTGAAGTGCCAAGAGGCATAATAAGCTGTCTGGGTCCGCCAAAAACCCCCAGATATCAACCCCCTATGACATAATGTGGCGCTAGGGCTAAACGCTTTTAGGTATTATAGGGGTCAACGCGAACAGCTAGGGGCTAATAGGAGCCGAGTCCGGGTCAGAACGGCAGCGAGGAATACAATTATGTAGACAGATGGTCTTGGACAGCAGCAGAGAGGAGAAGTATACATCTCGAACTGGGATCTCCTGGGCGATGCTCCTAAAGTGGCTGCAAGCTCCGCCTCAAATTTATAGGCAAATTGATCGTGCCCTATAATTGCTGTGTTCAATGCAAGTTCGAAATAGAATAAGACTATCAGATTCATCTCTCTTTGAAAGTAGCATTACAAGACCAGAAGTTTAATCCTGTGGCAGCTTCTTCTACCGAATCTCGGGGATAAACTATTATATAACGTCTCCGGCGTAGTTAATCACCGCATTATGAATTTCCATAGAGCAATTCCTTAAGCATCTAGTTTTCACACTGCGGGTCTTGAACAAGGAGCTTTATACAACGCTCTTAGAGAATATGGGCATCTTATATAAGGACAGCCGGCGTCAGGGCGTGGGTCACCTCCGTCTGCTACCTACAGGTTTAGGAGCCCATCACCGCGTGCTCTTCGATTTTCGTAATAACAGCCATGCCGGCAGCGAGTAAAGGTTAGGGCATGCATTGACCCCAACTCATCAGGCTTTCAAACTTAATGGGTATATTAGGCTTCTCCCCACAAACGATTTAGACGGACATCTTGTGGATCGAGGTGGAATTCGAAGAGTTCTTTGGACTACGAGTGAATATGGACCCGCCAGAGCGAGTTGGAACTCCAGGAGGATTCCAAGTTGGATGCTATCAAATGTTTCTTTCTATGGGTCTTTCCAAGGCGGGAACCCCTATTCCGCCACTGGTAGCTACAACACTTCCGCAACGGCGTGGTCCTTTTGGCGTACACCTGATCTCACAGAACGATTATTATGCTATTGTGGACGCCCACCAATGCTTCAGTGAGGCAGACATGCCTTGAGCAAAAGGTTCAACTGTGTAATCGACATTATGGCTATTCGGGGACTCGGGCTTTACCCGTATATAGCATTTCCCAAGGCTTCCTAATGGAGCCCGAATCAGGACAAACAACTACTTCTTTCCGCGTGTAACTACCGATTTTTGATCAACTTGACTCTGCGAAGCTCACGGTAACGCCATCTTACAGACATCGCGTGGAAATAGTGAAAGCGGATTCGACCTCTGGCTACACCTCAACAGAAGAAAAAATAGCCTTTCCATCAATATAGCAAGTATAGAGGGGAGGCTCCGAGTCTTCAGGTTTTTATTCTGCGACCAAATACTTGGACGATCGGAGGAAGAGACACGTAAAGGCTGGCTCGCTAAAGCATAAATGATAATGCATGGGAGAAAATATATGCTCATTGATCATCGGACTTACTTACATAAAAATCTTCTACCTCAATATCTATATACACTCCAAAGCTACAAGTCTGGCTGGTAGTTCGAATCCAGGTTGCTGCTAGGTATTACCTTTAACCCCTGACGTGAGTCTTATAGGACAGATTTCACCCATCAGTTCTTATACCTCATATGGCTATAGTGACATATGCGGTTAGTGACGCATGCGTCCAGTGACGATATTCATATAGGGGCGCAATGCTTATACTGACGAGTTCTCATACAGCAAGTCTTTAGATGACAACCCCTAAATGGCAAGCCCTATTAGACGAGGAATATTGCACGCACCAATTCTGATACGCAAATTATCACAGGATGAGGTTTGCTTGACAATATTTTCGTCGAGTTCTGCGGACCAGTTCTGCTGACAGGTAATGTCGAAGAGTTCTCACCCTGGGTTCTCATATGAGTTTTGTCGACGATGTCCTCATTTACTTAAGATGGTTGTTCTACACTTAACCGTGCGCACTAACAGCGACGTCCAAAGTTTCTATTCTTCTTTCTTCCGGTGTAGAATCACAAGAATATCGTCGCCCCTGAATTTCTGCTTCCTTTGACTGGGTCCCGGAACAGAACCCTCCACGTAACCGCACGAATCCTTTCTTCATTTTCGTTGACTTCTAAAGCACGATATTGTGAATATCATCGACTGGAGATCCCCATTCCTTCACTCAAGTTCCGTAAACAAGTACTGAGGACATCATCGATTCCTCGAAGACTTTGCTTTCTCTCTTGGTCCCAGAACAGCTCCCTACGAACACAATCCCCTACAGCGTCCGTTACGTTTGGCCAGCTTCCGGCGCATCTTCCTGTGGCCATCGGCGGCTGCTGCATCTACTTTTTCTTCCATAACTCGGTCTCACTCGGAGTACTGTACGGACATCGTCTCCCTTAGAATCCCCGCTTCTTTTACAATATTTGGAAGCAGGTGATAAACAAACCATCTCACATTCGGAACCCGTCTTCTCCCGCTTACCATCTTCCATCCCCGTTGTCCTTCTCTTACTCCCAACACGCCCTATCGGCTTGTCATTCCGCACTGTTGTATGAACAATCTGCGCAGTTGAAACCCGCCTCGAGCCGGGCCAAAATACCAACGTACCTATCTTACCGGTGGGACTAGTAGGCTCAAGGACCCGAAGCCTAAGAAAGGAGAGGCTGCCAATTACCAAGCTCGTCATTGGAACTTCACATCGACTCCGCTTACCGACCGGGAGCGGGCCAAAAACCGACGCAACCCTCTTACCGGGGCTACCAGTGGGCTCGAGAACCCAAAACCCAAGCGAGGAGATTCTGCCAGCCCCCAGGTCAAGGATTGGAATTCGTGCAAAAAGCCACTGCTTCGCCTCACCAGTTTCCTCGACCCACGAGCAACTCCAGAAGCCTTGCCTTGACATGCAAATCTGCCCATGGCATCTTAACGCAGAAGCTCTACCTCGTCAACATCATGTCTTGCCACCGCAGTGCTCTGTCAAGGGCATGTAAGTTTGGCGAGCTACATCTTCTTCGACGATGTCTCGAACGCGGCGTCCCTATTAACGACCCTCTCCAACGATGTTCCTGCGGGATGGATTGTGAATATAACGGACTCACTGTCGGATATACCCCTCTGATGGCAGCAGCTACCAGCCCCGCCAGCCCCCTGGAGATGGTAGAATACTTGCTGGAGAAGGGAGCTGACCCCAATAAGCCTTGCGAATCCTGGGCATGCTTGCAGGAAACCCCCGTTCAGTTTCTGATTACCCATTACATCAGCTCCATGGACATGTACAAACATAGGGTCATTCGCATCTTGGGACTCTTGCTTAGTTCAGGCGCGGATCCCAACGTGAGAGGCGACCCCGAAAGCTATTTCCCGCTATACATGGCTCTAGCCGGAGCCCACGGCAACTCAGACTGTCCCCCGGAGGTAACCGGGTTATTGCTGGAGCATGGCGCGGTGGCCTTGATAGATGAGAAGAGCCGGCCCGGTGATGACGCGTGGGCGGATGCCCTGTCGGCGCTTATCAAGGAGAATGTTGATACAAAGGAGGCCGACCTGAAATTCGCGCAGAAACTAGACCTCGTCTTGCGGCATCACCCTAAATCGCTTACGGATGCCACATGGAGCGGGCTCCTGGATTACATTCTAGGACGCCCTTCCCGTCGCAGCAAGGCCTTGCTGAAAGTCGCCCTTCGGTACGGTTGCGACCCTAACGCCCCCTACCGCCCAGCCGACTCGGATGATACCGACGGTACCTCCCCGATAAGGCGGCTTTGCAAGAGCATTGCCCGTACGACGTCGTCTTAGCAGGAAGGCGCCAATGCGTTAGACATGTTGCAGATGCTGCTGGAGGCCGGCGCCGACCCTGATCTGTGGGCGGACGGCGAGGATCGGGCGGTCGAGAGCGCTCTTCTCTTCCTTAACGCCTCGCCTGCGTCACCGGAGCGCCGTGCCATGCGGAGATAAAGACCCTGGTTCGCCTGCTTCTGCAGCACTGCACGTCGCCGGATGTAGTAGGCTTCGGCGATAGGACGACGGCTTGTGCACAAGTTGCACAGGCTGCGCTCTGACAACGCTTCCTACAAGTCGATAATCTTCTCGCAGTTTACCACGATGCTCCAGCTAATCGAGTGGCGGCTCCAGCTGGTGGGTATATCCACGGTCATGCTTGATGGCAGCATGACGCCATCTCAGCGACCCTCTACCATATATCTGCCAGCGGCCTGGGGTAAGCTACAGCTACGGCTGCGAGCTTAGCCCCCTTTCAACCCCATGGCAGAATCAGTGCGAGTGGCGGCCCAGGGTTCGAACATGGTCACATTCAGGCCCCATCAGAGGCAGCCCGATCAGCGAGCGGCGATGTTGAGCTGTTGCTGGGGGTATGCACCGACGCCAACATCTGGGATCGTTGAGCGCTGCACCTAGCTCTGCCAGTTTATCTCCGAATCCGTATACGCTTGGACGCCCTAGGGAGTCGCAGCATGCCAAGGCCAAGAAGGATAACAAGCCACGGGGCGCTGCTGTTCAGCTTAGCATTCAAGTTGGTCTTCGATGAACGCTAAAACGCCAAACGTTTGATTTGTATGTACTTCTATGTCCAGCAGGTGAAATATGGAATGCGAGCAAATATTTTCGGGTTATAATAATAGCAGCATCACTTTTTATAAATATTCGACCTTCGTATTCACTATGTATTGTATTATTTGCTTCGGATCGTATAAAGGCTTAGTTACTCTGGACTATGTTTAGGGACCGTTCAATAATATGGCGAGAGCAAAATCGAATAGGATATACAGTGCATCCTTGGGGACCAGAACCAGGGGGAAATTCCTCGGCAAGACAAATTAGTTGAGTTATGTCGCAAACCCAACCAACTTTAACAAAAACGACGACGACGCTTACGACTAGTCTTAACCGGCACGCGGTTAGTCGGTGGAGAATCGGGACTTCTTCGAAGAACAGGAACTTCTAGACTACGGTGGATACGGGATATGACGACTTCCATGAAGCCAAAGCCTGCTCTGGAACGTCGGGCTTGCACTAAATTTTCGTTTTTGTCCGTCGCGATGACGAAAGTAAGCTATTCGTATCGAGCATATGCAGTACTGTAGGATTAGAAGACTGCGCTGTTGGGGAATTACCCACAGATCAACGATCAGATCTTTCAAGCTCCTCACGGACAGGTGGTGGGTTTGATCAGATCTCGGATCTATCTCTACTTCCCGGGGCCACGCAGAGCACGGAAGTATGTAGGGGTAGTATAGCTAGCACTATCCAATCGCCGACTAGAACTAGGAGTCGCGTAAATCATACATATCACTACCTAGGTAGGTCGTATGCGTGCCGGCCTTCCATCTTGGTGATCTCGCGCAACACGAAGTTCGACGATGGGGGGACTTTTGTCTCTCGTCTACTGATACGGATTCTACACTGGCGTGAGTAGTATGTTGTACGTAAGTAACATTTGGAGCCAAGACGAGAGTGAGACCAGCAGGGAACTAATGCAGGGGGAATTACCTATTGCCATTGGCTGACTCGCTGTCGGCAGATGTGGTTCGAGATCCTGTCGTGCAGCCAGCCAGGTCGATTTGAAACGCCGGCTGGGCACCAGGCGACCGGGGAGCTGGCGGCGTTCCCGCGTTCCTAGTGGTTGTTAGCCAAATTTGGCGGCTGCACAGGGGACCCCTAAATTTTGCCTTTGTGTAACTACTGTAACCAACCGACGGCCCTCCCTGGTCATAGCAGGGACAAATCAAAATAGTTTCTTCAATTTTTTTCTTGGAAGAGACGGCGAGAGCTTCAACAGAGTAAAGCAGTCCCCTGAGATTATTCAACGCGTCTACGATGGAATGGATGTACGTATGCTCAGTTCATCTATCATCTTGTTTTTTTTTGGGGGGGGCTACGTGGATGTAACCAACAACTACCTGGTATGAGATTGATTAATGGCGAGGTACGTCAGTGGCCGTTGGACTGGGACCCGCTGCAAACCACCAAAGGATGACGCGGACTGAAGAACCAGGTGAAGCAGGGGGCCGCAGAGTTCTGGGTAACAGACAATAGTTAGTTACCCTAAAAAATTAAAAAGAAAAGTCCCACTCCAGATTCGAGCTGATCAAAGTGGTTACGGTTACTTGGGTACAGCATGGGTGTATGTAGCATGGTGCACGATTTGTAGTACTGACTGACTTGGTGCCATTACTGTCCAAGTCGTGAAAAGGCGAGTCCTCGTGTAGGTAAAGGGATTACTACGGTATAAAAAATCTCCACAATCCCATCGACTAATGCTCTTTTGGCATCATCAATATGCCAATCCCACCCGCCAGCCAGACCGATGAGGAAGAGGAGTCGATAGATTCGCTTCGCGAACATCCTACATCCCTTCTTTCATCTTCAGTGATATGTTCAATTCCATCCACGGAGTCTTTATACGGATTACCTCTCTCCCCTTCACTTTCCATTCTTTCTGGACGTCTTTAGATCCTCATTCTATATACGCTTTACGACTTTACTCTCTCAAGTTGCAAAGTCTTATAGAATTCGAATTCATCTCACTAGCGAGCTTGACAGCCTTCGCCTGCGCCCGGCATCAACATTTTTTATCCGGCGCCCACCTCGCATTTGATCGCCTGGAGCCATCTTGATCCAAATAAATAATCGACGCGCCCACTCCTTCACCGTCGAATCTGATAGGCGCATATCACATGTCGGCTTAGTCGGGCTTTCTCGATATTGCCCTACTGAACACGCTATGTCAATAAGATCCCTCGCTGGTAGGGGATTCGTGCAGCTCGGGGCTTCGCCCGGAAGCATTGAGCAGGGCATCCCTCTACAACAAGTCCGTAGCAATGCAAGCTCAACGGGCGCTCGGAGGCCCAACCAAGGAGGAACATCCGAGGGTTTCGGCGAGGGTTTACCTGGCGGTGCTGAGAACGAGAAGCAGGAGGGGTTCTTTCACCATGGACGAAGACGGGCTAAGAACGAGGAAGCTCCTACTCGTAGCGACACCCTCGCTTCCGATGAATTGTCCGTCAACGCCATGGGCAGGCTATACAACAAGATTATCGGATTCTCCGTCGTCACACGTTACCTCATTTATATCATACCCGTTGGAACATTCTTAGCCGTGCCCATCATCGTCATAGCGGCCACGGGAAATCATCATGTGCAGGCTGGCCATGGACCTTGCACCGATGATGGCGAAGGAGGGGAGACTTGCGCTCCTGGACCCCTATTATTCAACCTCTTTGTATGGATCGAAGCAATGTGGTTATCTGTATGGGCTGGCAAGCTCGTCGCCCATTTGCTTCCTGGCCTGTTCATGTTCCTTGTCGGCTTTGTCAGCGCCGGGACGCGGAAGTATGCTACGGTCCTCCACGCCCTGGAGATTCCCCTCTCCCTCTTCTTTTGGGCCTTAGCTTCTTTTTTTAGCTTTACCGGACTTTTTACGAGCAACTTCGATAATGTCTCCTGGGTTAACACGCTCAAGAAGATTCTAGGAGCCTCTCTGGCCTCTTCCGCCGTGTTCCTTGGCGAGAAGGCCATTGTTCAACTCATCAGCATTACCTATCATCAGAGATCCTTCGCGAACCGCATAAAGGACTCTAAGCGAGAAGTGCGCATGCTTAGTCTCATGTATGATGCTTCCCGAACTCTGTTTCCCATGTACAGCCCCGAATTCGAGGAAGAAGATATCATCATCAACGATAGTATCGAGACGTTGATAGGCGCCAAGAAGAAGAAGGGCCACCCGGGTCGGAAATCGGTGAATCCCATGGCCCTCATTGCTGAAGCGGGCGGTAAGGTCGGTCGATTCGGCGGAAAGGTCACGTCAATATTCGGTCATGTCGCCTCGGAAATTACCGGCAAGCAGGTCTTCAACCCAAATTCTGCTCACTCCATCGTCGTGGAGGCCCTCGAGAAGACCCGGACGTCGGAGGCACTGGCAAGGCGCATTTGGATGTCCTTCGTCGTAGAAGGCAAAGAAGCGCTATATCCGGAGGATATCCAGGAGGTTCTTGGTCCAAGTCAGGCTGAGGCAGCCGAAGAGTGTTTTATGACAATCGATGCAGACGGCAATGGGGATATCAGTCTCGACGAAATGATAAGGAAGGTCGTAGAGATCGGCAAAGAGAGGAAGGCCATCAGTCACAGCATGCAGGATATAGGTCAAGCCCTGTCTGTTTTCGATAACATCCTCCTATTCGTGGTCCTGCTGATCGTGATTTTCGTATTCCGTAAGTTGGCGCTTCTGCACCGATCAATATGCTAATCATTCTAACGCTACGTTGTAGTTGCATTCTTCCAAAGCTCTTTCATTACCACACTCGCAACTGCAGGAACCGCCTTACTCTCGCTGTCTTTCGTATTTGCGGTGACCACTCAAGAATTTTTGGGCTCTTGTATATTCCTGTTCGTCAAGCACCCATACGATGTCGGTGACCGTGTTGATATTGCTGGCGGGTCGTCAGAACAACTACTCGTTGAGAAGATCTCCCTTCTCTATACTGTGTTCATCCGGATCGACAGATTGCAGACCGTTCAGGTACCAAATATTGTCCTCAACAACTGCTGGATAGAGAATGTGACCAGGAGCCAAGCCATGAAGGAAATCATCGAAGTCAACGTCTCCTATGACACATCGTTCGAAGATATCGAGTTATTACGTAAAGAGATGGAAGACTTTGTGCGTCATCCGGACAACGCGAGGGACTTTTTACCGGACCTTGTCATCAGCGTCGAAGGCGTTGGTGATTTGGACAAGTTGAAGCTTCAGATTGCCATCAAACACAAGTCGAACTGGCATAACGACGCCGTCCGAGCGTCCCGACGCAACAGGTTTATGTGTGCGTTAACATTGGCTCTGAAACGCGTCCCGATCTACCCTCCGGGTGGCGGAGGCGAGGAGTTGGGCGGACCAACAAACCCATCGTACTCTGTGTCCGTCTCGGATGAGATAGCCGCTGCTGCTCGAGACAAGGCTGCCAAGGAGAAGGAAGCGAACCGAATGGTGCATAGCAAACTTGCGCGTAGCAACACAAGGGCTAGCATCGTCGACGACGACCAAATGAGAGCCGCGCAAGAATTCAGCGCTGTCAGTCCTGTGACACTTGCTGATGAGTTTGGCTATACGCGCGATGATAATACATTGCGTGAGCGAAGATTAGGACGTCGATCGAACGATCTGCGTCGCTCGGACGATATGTCGAATCGCCTGAGTTTGACAAAATCGCAGAGTGTGAGGGATCATATGTCGAACCGCCTGAGTTTGACTAAATCGCAGAGTGTGAGGGATCATACGTCGAACCGCCTGAGTTTGACTAAATCGCAGAGTGTGAGGGGTCACCGGAGAGCTGGTGACGCAGTCCCTCAGAGCCCTGTGGGTGAGAGCATAGCCCCTAGCCACACAGGTGGAAATGCGCCGGGTCTCCAGGTCACACAGCATCTCACGCCGTTCGATGAAGAAGCACAGGTCGGCGGCCCAAACCCTTTCGAACATGGAGGGGATAGCCAGAGAAACACGACCCAGTACGGTGGCCATGCACCGACCCGGCCCCCTGTACCAGGCGGACAGGCGCCGTCTCAGCATTCCGGGGCTAGGGCTCGAGATTCTAGCATGCCATCAAGCAACCCTTACCAGCAGCGCTAGAGCTGCTGATGGCATGACACCCCAATATACGTGCCTGCTTAATTATTTCCTTTTAAAAAGCCGGAAATCAGGTGGGGAAAGAAGGTCAAAAGGCGTTCGAGGGGGGAATGCGTTAATACTTGCCACATAAGTACGGCTTGCTTTAAACTAAGGGTTATTTTAGAGTGTGTATGGCGGCGTCCGCCGCTTTGACGAAAGAAACGCTGTAATGGCCATCCAGATAACTTAGATTCATGTGGAAATCCATGGAGGGATTATGGATTCGGTTGCGGACTTAGCGCCCGGGCACCGACATCCCAATGGGGAGGATGAATATATAAGCGAATACTTGACATCGTGCAGCATTCATACTCACGTCGTGTTGTTCTTCTCATCACTTACCCCCTTTCCCGAGCTCGAGCTCCAAGTGAATATTACGTGAAGCGTCGAGTTTGTCTTGCTAGGTGTTTGTCATTAAGCATCTGCACAATAAGACACAACTTTCCCATGTTCCGGTGCCATCATATCTAGATTACGGTCCCGCAGCTCCACAGGCTATCCATATAGGTATCCTATCCTTGTGTGTCCAGCTACGTACGTAGTTACTTCAAACCATCCCGACACACCAGTGAGTACCGTCTCGGCAGGCGGAGAGGTGAGCGCCGGACAGGCGTCTCCCGGGTCTAACACTTCGCCTGAGCCTCCTACCTCAGACCCCAGGTCTGCGTCCTGCCGCCGTTCCACGACACCCGGATGGACAGGCCGCGCGGGTTGTCCTCGTCGACGGCGAACGCGATCTCACCCGCGATCTCGTCGCCTTCCTTCATGGCCATCAGCCTGCCGTCGTCGGGCTCCTTACACATCAGTAGGCCCTGCTTCCAGTGCGTCTCGGCGCCGTGCGGCCCCGTCGTGAACGCGATCCGGTCCCCGGCCTTGTCCTCGACCCCGGCCCACGCGCCGTCGGCGGCGGCGTCGTCGGGCCGCACCTGCGCCTCGTGGCCCTCGCGCGCCGGCGAGAAGAAGGTGTCGAACCAGACGACGAAGCCGTCGAGGGCCTCGACGTCGCGCGTGAGCCGCGTCGCGAACGGCGCCGCGAACGACAGGTCGGCCGGCGTCGCCGTGTAGAGGTCGAGCAGGCGGAAGGGGGCGGCCGACCCGGCGACGGCCTCGCGCGGCCAGCAGAGCACGCGCGCCTCGTCCTCGAGCCCCGCCGCCATGGCGCGCATGTCGAACCCGTACACGTCGCGCCAGAAGGGGGCGCCGTTGTCGGCGGCCCAGGCGCGGTCGGCGGCGGGCGCGAGCCAGAGGGACGCGTGCGACGGTACCAGCAGGCCCGTCGCCGGGTTGAGGTACCGATCGCGCGCGTACAGCACCGAGGGCAGCATCGCCTCGAACAGCAGGCAGTACCCCATCCACTCGCTGACGATGACGTCAACGAAGCCGCCGTTCTCGGCCGTGGCGGTGAGGCCCGGGAGCTCCACCTCCTCGATCTTGCCCCGCACCACCGTGATCACGTCCGAGAGCCCGTTCTGGTACACGTTCTCCCGCGCCTTGTTGGCGATGGCGCTCGCGTCTACGGCGTAGACGCGCGACGCGCCCGCACGCGCGCAGAACATGCTGAGGATTCCTGCGGTGACCCATCGTTAGCTAGGTACAGGGGTAAATTGGTGCAGGGGTGCGTGTGTTGGAGTGGAGAAGCATCGATAAATGGGGGAATAAGTGGCTGGATGGAGCGTACGAACCTGTCCCGCATCCTATATCGAGGACCGTCTTCCCCTTAAACAGGTGCTTGTTGTTGTAGATGAAGTCGCGATACGCATCCGTGCGGACAGTGTCCTTGAGCATCGTCTCGTGGATCTCTGGGGAATATTCTCTTGTCAGCACAAGCGACATCTCTAACCGTACAGCAAGCGCTCCCCATCGCCATCCCTTGCCTCTGTAGTAGGATAATGAAAAATAACCCACCGACCCCGGCGTATGAATCCCAGTAGTACTTCGATTCGTCCTCGGCCTTCTCCTTCTCCTTCTCCTTGCCCTTGCCCTTGCCTTTGCCCTTAGCCGCCTCGTCATCGGCGTGGGTGTCGTCGCCCCACCGCTGGTCCAGCGTCTGCTGCACGGCGACGCGGTAGTTGTCGAACTTGGCCGTGACGCGCGCGAGCTCCTCCTGGAGCTCGGCATTGCGCTTCAGGAGGTCGTCGACAAGCGCGGCGTTGTCGCCGCTCATTTCCGCGACAGCTTTAGCGGCGGTGGCGTCCGTCGCCGCCGTCGTCACCTCCGGTAGGTCGAAGAGGCCCAGGATGACGGCGTCGTCGTCCAACACCGGCTTCAGATACTGCTCGTGGTCGATGTCGGCCAGCGAGATGTCCTCGGTCACGGGGAGGCCCTCGTGCACGCGTTGACGAACTGGTGGGGCGGTCAGCGACGGCGTTCCAATCCAGTAAGAATTTAGGTAGGCAGGAGAGTAATGCGATAGCATGGCAGAGTCATGGACCTTCTCGTCCGCAACTATGAGTAGAAGGGTGATGTACACCCAAAGACATACAAACCCGGAACGGCATCGGGAAAGCAAAAACCATAGAAAAGACCTACTGAAATTGACCAGCTTGACACTACCGTGGAAATCAAGCTGCAGGTGCTGCCGCACGGCCAAGAAGTCGAACCCGTGCTTGTCCCTGCAGTGCGCGAGCATGGACGCGACGTCCGGGAAGACGCGGTCGTCGAGGAGCGAGATGACCTCCTGGGCTTCCTCCTCGTCCGCCTCGACGTCGTCCCAGCCCTCGTCGTCGTCCCTCGAGTCGGACAAGTCCGAGTCGCTGATCGGGTCCGCGGACTTGCTCGGCCTCGAAGCCATCATTCTTCCCTCGACTGCTTCTTTTTTCTTTCCCCCCCAGGAAAAAAAGGGTGAAGGGAGCTCGGACGATCTTCTAGGGAGATCGGCGAGTTGGGAATACTTTGGGAACCTCCTTGCAGTTTTCTGGCTACACAGGACGATACGCACTACTCGTGAATTTCTTGTAAGGTGAAGAAATTGTGGAAGTGGAGGGTTGAGGTCTGGTTAGTTGCATATCAAAAGTCTACTACAGGCATCAATGCTGGCTAGATGCATAGTGAATGCTTCTCAGGAGGCGTCCCTATTGGTGAGGTGCTTTGAGACGTAGTTATTCCCTTCTTAATTGTCGGTAGGGTATCGATCTGTAGCCTCGAGATATAGTATATGACTGGACAGCACTTGACCTGCCGCAGCGCCTGGCATACTTTGAAGTATTTTAGTCTACCCCGTCATCATCATCGTCATCGTCATCGTCATCGCTATCTTCATCGTCATCGCCATCCTCGTCGTCCCCATCTTCATCGTCAGTTATCGTCTGGTTGAGATCGCGAAGCCGTTTCTGGACCGTGGGTTAATACGGATTGGCAATCTGACCGTATGCAAAGACAGGGCCCTGAATATAGTGGTGTTCTGCAACTCACCTTGTACTTTTCGACCTTTTCTTCTAGGTCTCCGAAGACCATCAACAGATCATCCAGTTCTGTCTGTGTCGCAGCTTTCTCCTCTTCTTTCTTTGTCACCTGCTTGCGTATCTAGACTCAAATCGTCAGCGCCCCACTTGGTCCCATACGTGAGGGACAATTTCTAGTAATACCTTCTCCAGTTCTTCGCCTCTTTGCGTCAGCTTTGTCTCGAGCTCTTTAGCTTGCTCTTCGGCTTTCTTCGCTCTAGACTGAGCCGCTGAAAGCTCCGATGCATGCTTATCCCGAGCTTCCTGTAGTGTCTGGGAATTTGCTTTGTTCGCCTGTATATCATTAGCATCGTCCGAGTGAAAATGCACCATGACGTACCTTCATCAACTCGACCTCAAGGCGGTTAATTGTGGCGCTGAGTTCTGAAATTTCCGCTTCGGCCCTCCGCTGGACTCGTGCAGCCTCGGCCTCGGCCGTCTCTAGGCGTGCAATCGTGGCTTTCAAGTCTGCCCTTTCGCCCTCGAAGCGTCGCTGTGCACGCTCCTTGTCGGTTTCGGCTGTCTTGCGGACATAGTCGAGTTGTCGTTGGAGCTCAGCCTCTTTGTTCCGATGCTCGGCATGTATCTTCTCTGCAGCCTTCGCTGCCTCTTGCTTGGCGATATCCAACTGTCGCTGGTGCGCCTCTTCCTTTGCCCGATGTTGGTTTTCGATACGCCTGAAAAGTTAGCAATAGCTGAGGTGGGCGCAGGTATTGGAAGTGGCTCACTTGATGTCCTCCTCATGGTGCCGTTGAAGAGCTTCATTGACGCTTTTGATGCGAGCTATTTCAGCAGCAAAGGTTTCTTGTGATTTGTGATGTTCCATTTGCTCGTGATCCAGTTTCGCATTGAGCGATGTCTTCTCATCAATGGCTTCCTGCAGTTCCTGTTCCTTTTCCTCGAGCCTCGCACGTAGCGAATCGACCATCTCCCGGGATATGCCCTTCTGAACCCCGTTGGTCACGACAGAGATCTCCATCCCGGGATCCCGATCGATAGCTCGCAGTAGACGGTTGTAGTTATCCTTGAAGAAGTCCACAAAGGTCGCATCGAAGAACACCTCCGGCAAGTTTCCTGAATTATCCAGCTTTTGAGGGGTAACCTCGAAGTTTCTCATGAGGTTGTGACTCCTGAGTTTAGACAAAGTGTCAACATATTTCTCCCGGCCTACTTTGGACACTAGAATGGAATGCAATCGGGTTCGAGTTATCGGGGAGTCCTTAGTTGAGAACTCGTAAATGATACCAAGTAGCACGGAACTCAGCCCTCTGACCAGATCACTGCGGGGCGGATGCCGCACCACAGCTTCCGCAAGAGCATTTATGTTGCTGCCCTCGCCCAAAAAATCGTTTACTCCATCAAGGTCTTCGAAGAGCCAGCCTATCAATAACATCAGATAGCCAACTAATATCCTCTCGTCGTCGTCTCTCAGGAGCCCGCTGAGAAGATGGGCCGTGACCGTCTGGATACTCGTTACTACCTCTTCACCGCTTTCAGCATCCCCTTCTGTCACGGCCATGGCCAAGGCTTTGCCTTCCGGGTTATCATGTAGGAGGTGGAAGGTGATGACGGCGGCAAACCAGTGGCGGTACGGGTCGATTGATGCGGAGCTGTCGAGTGGCTGCAACAAAGTGGTCAGTACGTTTGCCGTTTCGTCAGCACCGGAGTTATGGCCGTCGATGGCCCTTCGCAAGAAATGCGAGCGGATTTCAGGATGGTTGAATAAGTACGATTTGATGCATTGGCATGCGGCTAGTCGCAGGTCAAAAGCCTGCAGCGAAGGTACACTGAGGACTAGGTCAAGCAAGCCGTCTATAACGTAGACTGTCGATACCCCGTTTGCATGGCCGGCCTGTCCGTCCGCCTTGGGACTTGTTTCTAACACTGATGGCACCTGCAGTTGGGCAAAATTCTCCTGAAGCTTTGCATTACCCCTGATAATATCAGCACAGGTGTTGAGAGCTTCGGCTCTGATGGGCATGTCTTCAGAATGATTAAAGGCAAGTTGCAGAGCATGATATAACACGCCATGCTGCCAAAATGCCGCCTGATTCTGAGGCGTTCCTTCAGACCCGGATACAAGGAAGAACCGAAGTACTGCGAGCAACGCGTATACGTTCCTGTTACGTTGTGCCTGAGCCCACTGTGCTACCTCTTCCTGCTCTCTATGGTACGTAGTTTCCAACAATTTCGCCAACCGCGGAACATGGCCTTCTTCTCGGAAGAGAGACTGATTCGAAGGGTTTAGGCGCAAAAGATTGGCCAGTAGGATCAGGCAGTCCTCGACAATCCTATCGCCGGCTATCAGGCCACCTTCAGCTGCTATTATAGCAAAGGCCTTCTCGAATGCACTTTGGAAAGCAACGATTTTCTGAATGATCGGAGAGGACGGCGTGAGATAGGTGAGCAGCGTAAGCCCTTCGTTTCGTACGGCCTCCCGGCGGTCGTCAAGAACGGCAACAAGTCTGGAAATTCCCAGAGGGGCGGCGACAATGCACTCCTCTGTGCGGTCGGTTCGGGCGGCGAGGATAGCGGAGAGAAGTTGGAGACTATAAAGTCGGGAATAGAAGTCGTTGGTCTCGAGGAAGTCTAGAAGCAGAGTAATGTTCTCCTGGCGCTGGGTGAATTCGTCGGCAAGCCACAAGGCTATCTCTTCGGATGCTTCAGGACTGTCCTGATTGGGGCTGAAGAGCATCAACAAGGTCTCGAGGACCACCTTGACCGTGTCGACATCCTCGCCATCCTTGGATAAGCTCCCGATGAGACTCCTGAGGGCTCCCGACGCGACAGAAGCAGGGTATTCCTTGGAAAAGCTCCGTAATCCAAGGATAGCAGCACGGCGATCTTCGAGTAAAGTTGCGGAACTGAGGCGACCACTAAGAACGGTTATGGTGTCACTGACAGACTGCTTGGCAGGGGCAGAGGCGATCGAGGAGAACATGGTTTGTGCGGCTTGTTGATGTTGTTACGTATTGCGGCCATTGGGCAGTTATTCTACCAACTGCGTGTACATAACGGTATTTCCAGGAGGTTACCCAACGTGTACAAGCGATAGGAGACGGGACGGAAAGGGTTAAAGATTCAATCTAGGAGGAACTAGGTAGGTAGGGTTAGGTCTGAGCCTTAAATGGAGCAGTGAAGTTCATGATCTTGCCAGTTGGCGGCGAGTCCCGAGAATTGTAGGCATCTTCAATGGTGCTGGCAACCTGTTGAAGCTGATGCGATGCGTTGGGCCAGATAACGCAATCCAAAGCTTGTGACTATTTTCCCATATAGCTTCTAAGTGCATAGTTTCTTACGGAAGAGAGGGATGAAGTTGAAAAGGATTTATGTATTTAGCGAATGCACCCGGATACGGATACAAGACGCTAAACCAACTCGGCTAGCGGTGGCTGCGAACTCCCTCCGTTCCCCGATGCCAAGATCGACTTGAATTCTTACAGTACTATACATATGTACATATTACAATACTACCCCTAACGTTACATACTTCGTCGCTCTCGGCCAAGGCTAATGAAGTAAGGCTCAGGCTACTACAACTAAACTAAGTTACTCCTGCGCAAAACCATCACCAGCTCGTACAACTCTTCTTGTTCAATTCCCCTTCCGCTCATTCCGCATCTCGGCCATTTCTTACCATTGCGGGCCATATGCGCGCAACTTGGAGATTTTCATCTAAAAAAACGGCCGTGGATTATTCCACCGTTGCCCTCTTCATTCATATATTCAGTAATTCAACTGCGCAATACTGGGTTGTCGTGTAATACATCGTCCAATCATTGGGCGCTCCGGCATCTAAACCTATACACAGATATTTCTCCTCGTAGCGCATGGTATTCGCATGAGGACTGGTGTTTCTTTGTATATGAAGGGGGTCACTTACATCCATCTTACAAACATTCCAAAACGAGGCCAGGTCCTACCATCATTTAATACCCATCCGCTCTTCCAAATTTCGCCACGCCTCTGAATAATCACCGAGTCGTTCCGACCAGACTGTCGCAAAGATGGGTATTCCCGCCGCTTTTCGCTGGTTATCCCAGAAGTACCCCAAGATAATATCACCCGTCATCGAAGACCAGCCCATTGAAATGGATGATGGCGCCGTTATACCTGTTGATACTACCCGCCCGAATCCGAACGGCGAAGAGTTCGACAATCTCTACCTCGACATGAACGGAATTGTACATCCTTGTTCGCATCCCGAAGATCGAGCCCCACCAAAAGATGAAGAAGAGATGATGCTCGCCATTTTCAAGTATACTGATCGAGTGGTCAACATGGTCCGACCCAGGAAGCTGCTGATGATTGCCATCGATGGCGTCGCCCCTCGTGCCAAGATGAATCAGCAGCGCTCCAGACGTTTTCGTTCGGCGCAAGAGGCGAAGGAGAAGGAAGTCGACAAGGAGGAGTTGTTGAAGATGCTCAAGAGACAGAACGGTGGTGTTCTTCCCCAAGAGACTCTCGAATCTATGACCAAGAAGGCATTCGACTCAAACGCTATTACCCCGGGAACGCCTTTCATGGATATTTTGGCGGGGAGCTTGAGGTATTGGTGTGCCTATAAGCTCAATACCGACCCCGGTTGGGCCAAGATGAAGATTATCATCTCTGATGCAACCGTCCCTGGAGAGGGCGAGCACAAGATCATGAATTTCATACGTTCCCAGAGAACTTCGCCGGACCACGACCCAAACACTCGTCATGTCATCTATGGCCTAGATGCTGACCTGATTATGCTTGGTCTGGCTACCCACGAACCGCATTTTCGCGTTCTCCGTGAGGACGTCTTCGCGCAAGACGCCAGGGCCAAGGTCTGTAAGCTTTGTGGTCAGAAGGGCCATGATGCGAGAAATTGCCGAGGCGAGGCAAAGGAGAAGCAAGGGGAGTTTGATGAGAAGGACAGCAAAGCGCCACCGCTTAAACCCTTCATCTGGCTCCACGTCTCGGTCCTGCGGGAGTATCTAGCGGTTGAATTAGATGTCCCGGGACTCCCGTTCCGATTCGACCTCGAGCGTGCTATTGACGATTGGGTCTTTATGTTCTGCTTCGTGGGTAACGATTTCTTGCCGCATCTCCCGGCTCTAGAGATCCGAGAGAATTCTATCGATACGCTCACGGCGATCTGGAGGGACAATCTGCCATTCATGGGTGGCTACGTGACCAAAGATGGCAGCATCGACCTCGAGAGAACCCAGCTTATTCTCAACGGTCTAGCGAAGCAGGAAGATGCGATATTCAGACGGCGAAAGGAGACTGAAGACCGCCGCGAAGCCGGCTTTAAGAGAAGAAAGCTGCAAGAGGAACAGAGAAATGGGCGGAGGAACGGCAACCGAGGGGGAGACACCCAGAATGGTCTCCCTGCCGGCCTTCCTCAGAATCTAACGCATGATATGATCGTCAATAAGGGTTCCAGCAGTGCTAACGACGCAAACAAAAGTGCCGCTGCAGTTCTAAAGAGCAGATTACAGGGAAAGCAAGCGGATAATAGTAGCTCTGAGACCAACGCTTCCGACGACCCGGCTGCTAATGGCGCAAATGCTCCGGATATTCAGCCGCCTTCTGTACTCGGAAAGCGCAAAGCATCTATGATGGCGAGTGACGACGCCGGCACTCCCGAGGATAGCTCAACTGGTGCCAATGACGAGGAGGCCGAAGCTGGTGACACGGTGCGATTGTGGGAGGAGGGCTACGCCGACAGGTACTATGAGCAGAAGTTTCACGTGGATGCGAAAGACATCGAATTTCGACGCAAGGTCGCTAACGCCTACGTCGAGGGCCTGGCTTGGGTTTTGCAGTACTACTATCAGGGATGCCCTTCGTGGGAATGGTTCTACCCGTATCATTATGCGCCTTTTGCGCAGGACTTCGTGGACATCGGCAAGATGACCATTAATTTCGAAAAGGGGAGGACTGCCAGGCCTTTCGAGCAGCTGATGAGCGTTCAGCCTGCAGCCTCGCGACACGTGCTGCCGCCCGTCTTCCACGACCTCATGACGGACCCGGATAGCCCAATAATTGATTTCTACCCCGAAAAATTCCAAATCGACCTCAACGGAAAGAAGATGGCGTGGCAAGGAGTTGCGCTGCTCCCTTTCATCGAAATGCCACGCCTGCTGGCTGAGGTTGAGAAAAAGTACCCACTACTAAGTGCAGAGGACTTAGCCCGCAACGAACCTGGGAGAACGATTCTGATACTCTCCGAAGCCAATCAGGAGCTCTACGACGACATCATCAGCAAGTTTTATTCCAAGAAACAAGGCCCGCCCATGTACAAGCTAAACCCACGGCTTAGCCAGGGCCTCGCCGGGAAAGTTGAGAAGATGCCAGATTATCTGCCACATGGGCGATTGGAGTATCCCCTGGAAAGGAAGGAAATGCCGGATCTTGAAGATGATCGATCGTTGACGTGAGTCCCAGCGCCCGCCGGTTGACTAACCTGTATTACGGACGCCTAGCTAACTTCTGACAGTGTCCTCTACGATATGCCGAGTAGCTCACACGCTCACAAATCCATGCTGTTGCGGGGTGTCGTGCTTCCAACGCCTGCCTTGGATCGTTATGATATCGATGAATTGAAAGGCAAGATGCGTAATTCTGGGAGAAGTTATAGAGGCGCTCCGCTGGGGCGCCGCAGTTATGATGGAAACAGAAGTGAGCGGATAAACTATGGCCCTGACTCTAGGAGGGATAGGTCCGGTTTGGATCGAGCTCCACCCTATCAAGGTGCCCATCCCAACCATTACAACGGTTATCCGATAGCCCCCCCAATGCCCCAGCCTGGATGGGCGCCACCGCCTCCTGGATTCCCAGGGTTCGGCGCGGGGCTGCCACCTCCCCCCCCTCCGGCCCATCTTGGTGGTAGCAGCCGCGATGGTTATGGATATCCGGGCAGCTATGGCGGTAGCTACGGAGGAAGCTATGGTGGATATGTTCCAGCGCCGCCGCCGCCGCCACCACAGGCTTACAATAGCTATGGCGGCCAATACAACGGTCCCCCTCCCGCATCCGGAGGGCGGGATAGAGACCGCCGGCGTTACGATGATGGACGAGGTTACAGAGGTGGGGGCCGTGGTTATAGATAGTTCGGATATTACCTATGCATGCCGCGCCCGCACCAGCAATCTCATGTTCTTTCTGAGGAGGCGATGACGTATTCGGCTCTCGCCGACGGTACGACGAGGATAACACGCACGATCCATCCCTATATAAGTATGTATATCGCTGGCATCTGGGCCAACGCCGTAGCGGCGCTGACCCTGGTAAGATTGCCGACTCTGGAGTTTGGGCATACTGTTAGGTCCAATCTCACGGAAACTCCTACATGTCCTAGTTGTACCCTGGAGCTTCCTTAAGATGCTTACCAAGGTCACATACATACTCAATGTTTGGAAAGGTGTCCTTGTCCCCAAGATATCACTTCTAACGTCGATAAATTGCCCGTGAATACGTACACGTTGAGTTGATCCGGGGGCCGTACATGCGGTGAGCGAGGTGGTCTTGCTATATGTCGGCTTGATCCACAGTTGGGATGGTGTGTTTCGCTACCCAAGGCTGGCATGGCCGCATACGCTGCCCTGCAAGAATTGGACCAGGGTCTTCGTGATACTGTACATCCTCCCAAGGACCTTGTATACTTGGCAACACTCGTGTACATGCAAAAATATGTACTTACTCGTAGGAGTGGGAGCTCTGGAGAGTGTGTGTCGTGGATGACTGGTATGATCTGTTGGTTTTTATCAGATAGTCTAAGTGTAAGTAACCAGGGCTCTGACTATTGTCACGCCATCCTTCGAGAGACAACTGTATGACTAATGTATGTAAAAGGGTAACTATGTGCTTTTTAACAGCGATCCTCTTATCTTTCGTATTTTACATATGTTTACCACTGGTAGGGTCTGGAGCAGCGCCTAACCCCTTCTACAGGATCGACATCCTAGTAGGTCCCGTAACTGTTTCCTAAAATGGTTGAAGGCCAGGGACTGGACTTGCTTTTCTACAAATCAGTTCCGCCTTTGTCCTCTTCAGCCAAAAGGACGAATAAAAGCGGCATGACCGCTTCGTCGGACGTACAGTAGTATAATGGCGTGACTGCGTGTGCGAGCGCGTGTGCGTGTATCTATTTCCCACTTTCCGTTTTCGCACGTTTCGCATTGGAGTCGGGCCCCCGCAACCCCCGCTTGTGTAGCTTGCTAGGGAACCAAGCCAGCCTAACGTTAGGTAACTTACTTATTCACATCAGCGATCTGCCCTACTGGTACTTGTCTACCTGAAGTATACAACACACTTATATCAAAGCAATTGAAGCTGACCCATACATTTGGGTACATATGTAGAAGTCGGGTCCATTCAACGTTCCAATTTGTCTACTTCGGGAAACGGGCTGTCACACAACACTTTTTATATTTGAACTCAACTCCAACCGCGGCTCCGCTATCACACCTGCGTCGCTTTCTGTTTGGCTGACATAACCAGCTATACATGCCCGCTGCCGCTGCTGCATACAAGCATCCCCCTGCTTTATACCTCGAGGCCATCGTCACTTTTCATGTTGTGAAGTCTCTTTGTACGCCTGTACTCTCACATTAAGATGCCTGCCTCCTGACCCCAGTCCGAGCTCAGAACCAGTCTTGGATTCTATATCTGTCTTGATGTTCCGTTCAGCTGTTTTGTTCTAGCCTCGAGCATCTAGCCTTTAGCCTGTCCACTTAGGAGTCCTCAGTACGTCGAGGTTACACAGCGCCCTTTGCTCAGCAACGAGCTCCAGTTCTCGAGCAGCTCCCTGTGCCACATACGTGCTTTTAATTCAGGTACTCGAAGTCAGCTCTGCCCTATCCGAGGCAAGGTCTTAACCATATACTGTACCTTCAATTTGATGCCGCACGAGCGCTTGAGATCACCACCACGACGACGTCGGACATAATCCTGAAACACCCGTCTCTATATCCGAGCGACCATTGCTTCTGTGACGAATTCCCCAGCTAGCTCGGGCGCGGTGCACCATTTATTGGCTATCTGCGTCGCATACATACCTCATGGCGACGGCGTGACCATGTCGATTACCCCCCACCATCGCGACCCGAAGGCATATCAGTAGCACACCGGCAAGATGAATAGCGATGCCGGCCTCGTGGGCTGTCTAGTCGAGAGACTTGCCACTAGGGTAAAGAGACAATTCCCTTCCCGGTTCCCTCCCCCTTGATGTAGAAAAGAGAATGAGAAGAAGGAAAGGAGGACGACGCTGGGATCGTACGACGTGCGGCGTGACATCTGCTAACCATCGGGTCCGTCTAGCTCCCGCATCGTACCGGTCTCCGGGATCAGGCTCCCCTGGACGAGGTTGCTGTACTCACTCGCGCCTCCCTTTTAGAAGTCAGCGCCACCTATATAGACGTTGTGCTCGACCAGATATTACAACTGTTGGAGAATCTGGCCAGACCTTATAAGAACTTCGCTAGCCATCCACCCCATGTCGTCGCGTCCGAAGTCTATATCCTATCCCTGGCCGCCGAATGCTGTTCCGCTCATTGGGAAACATTACAAGATGATCCTCACCATGGTAGCGGCGGCGTCGGAGCAAATCCGAATGCTAATTGGTCGTCTGGGCGTCGCACCCCGAAACCTCTCGAAAATGCCTTCGTCGCGAGAATGTTCGAACACTTCAAGTCCCTCTCTAATCCAGTCGCCGAGAGTTTCGCCCTCCCTACCCGGACCGTCCTAGACGAGGAATCTGCAAAGGCTATCTTTGACCCTCCCGAGGCACCCCCGTCTCGGGTGACCTCTCCAAGTGGCTCAGAAGACTTCAAGGAGACCATTCCGGGGCTTCGAGGTCCAGCGGCCAATCTCGAGCCGTACTTAGGCAAGATCGTCGAGTTCGTGACAGCTTCAAATTGGCCGGCGACTTTCGAATATATTCGAGCAGTAGTCGTGGGGATCCGGAACTCGGTCCCTGCTCAGGGGGCCCCCATAATGAATGTAGCCATGGTTCCGACGGCGGCCATGGTCGAAAACGAGAAGTCTACCTTGGTGATCCTTGCGCTCTTCGCCAGCGTATGGCTTGACGCTCAGAAACTATCCTCGGTAATTCAAGAGTTTTGTTCGAACTTTCTCCACTTTCAAAAGCCGTTCCAGTCCACCGTGGCTGTTATTGTGCCGCTGCTGGTTGGGAGGTGGCTCGAACGTTATCCGGGAGAATTCGCCAAGTTGCATCTTCATCGTAGGAAGCTTCACGGTGCCGATACCTTCTTTGATATGACACAAACCATCGTCGAGACCGGGAGGAGGAGGATGGCGCTCTATCCGCTGCAGATGTCTCTGCTATTATTGCAGCCGGAAATCTTCGAGGTGGCTTGTAACTTTCGAGATGCTAAGACCGGCAGTGTAGCCAAGAAGGTCTCATTCCTGGAGAATGTCAGGAAAGCGGTCAGGAACAGAAATGAAATAGCAATCTTTTCCTTGATCCGGGCCATCCGTGCTGCGCGTTTTATCGTCCCTGAGGGAGAGGATGCCGCGATCGTCAGTTACGCTTTGGATATCCAGGATGAGTTGCGCGACGCGGTTTTCGGCCGCCACCAGTCCGGTGCGGATGGAGTCATATTTGACCAAGACACGACTACCGTCTCCTTCATTTGCCTCAGCGAGCTCAATCTCACGAATTCCGCTGGGGAGCTGACAGAGATGAGTCTACAGCCCTCAGCACCCCAGATTTTCAAGATCGCCCTTATTCAGACGTGCACTTACTTTGCTCGGCAGTCGGACCCTGAACGCTTCCGCCCCTTATTCCAGGGCGTCGCACCGTTCATCCAGGCTCAGTTAAAGGTGAGGATGCTACTCGAATTACACTCCACTCGTTCTCCTTTGCTGACCTGTATATAGGCTATGAGTAGTGTAAGTGAAGACATATACGAAGGAGACGCCGAGTCACAACGAAAAGCCTTGGAGGCGTTCGCGTCCAAGTCTACAATGATCTGCCACATTTTGAAGTTCTTGAACGAGTCACCAGCAACCCTCTTCGAATGCCCGCCGGAAGATCCAAAGAGTATGAGCCAATTCTACGAGGAGAACTTCGAGGCCTGCATCTCCTGCACGGTGGCGGCAGATGACGTAATGAGAGACCTGGCACGTCAATTAGCTGAGCGCCTCATCGCAGACAATGCCATCCTAGCTTCGTTACAGAAGTCCATGGCAATCGAATCGAGGGGGTTCCTTAGCAAATTCTGGAAGTTGGTGTGGGTATAGGCCACCCTGCTTTTCTGTACCCCGAGAGCTAATTTGGCGGCTAGTTCCCACTCTCTGAACAGCCTATGCGACAAACACCTTCAACAGGAAGATGTCAGGGCTATGAGATATTTGTATGATTATGTCAAAGCAGGTTTAATGATAATGAATTCTCTGAAGGTAAGCTGCGAATCATCCGCTTCCCTGCCCTCCTCATGAACAGTACTAGAACCACCATAGGAGCTCCTGCTGGTCCCCGCGGAGATGCCAGAATTCATAGCGTCGGTGAGAAAGGTTGAGACGACTTTACTATTGTCCCTATGCTCTCCAGATATCGAGTTGTGTCAAATTGTCACGATGTCCATGGGCTTGTTCATTCAAGGCTTTCGGGATCTAGATCCTCATCGGTTAGACCCGTCAAAGACTGCGATTCCCATGTTCCGAAATGGCCATGTCTACGATGAGATTGCGACGGGCGGTACCACCAGGATCACCGGCGTCGTGGCATTCCAGAAGCGACTCCGGGCTCTTTATAGGAGCATGCAGTACCCGAGTGCTGGCATTCTGGATGCCTGGGAACTTGCTTTCGACAAGTGGCTCCATCTATCCAAAGACATATCCACGACACCTATGGAAAACGTTGACGAAATGAGCTTCTTAGAGTGGCGAAACCTGTCTGGTTTCCTGGCCTCCATCGGCGGTGTCTGTACTGCTGGGCAAGCTTACACACTAGAGGAGTCTGCTATGAGTGGCCTCAGATGGATCGATAGGTTATCCTCCGAGTACCACGAGGAACCTCTTCTTATTAGGTATCTCCGGCTCAGCATCCAGCTTCTGGCTTGCTCCAACGTGCGTGTCAGGGAGACCATACGAGAGGTCCTGTCTAGCGATATATCGCCACAGCTTTATCAATTCCTCTTCCAAGCGCTCGAGTCAGAGCTCGAAGTGCTTTTCACCGGTGCACTCGAAGCTACAAGTAAAAATCAGGATGTTGAGATCATATTCGCTGAGCAAGCCTCAGGTCTACTTAGAGCACTGGTTGAAAGGCTTCAGACGCCCGCAGAATTAGGCACCGCTTCGTCAGTCCACTTGGGCTCGATTACCCTAGGCTTCGCCAAGTTTCTCGACGGGGTCTCGGATCATACCAACACCCTGAGAGTGAAGATAAAAGTCTGCAATCTGTGCGAGACCGTTACCAGGAAGAAGGAGCACTTGAACCTGCGTGATGATATCAGGATACGGAACCAGCTACTTGAATACATATTTAGCTGGATCGCTCGGCCCCGAACACCACGGAATGATAACCACTCGGGCTCGGGTCGCCAGGACGACCACGTACGGGTCCAGAGGGACCTTGATAAGGCCTGCCTCCGCTCGCTAGCTGAACTAACCTATAGATTACCCCTCCAACCAGGAGACGGGCAGAGTGATGCCAACAGCAGCGAGATGAAGTCACATATGTTCCACACGTACTTCAATCGGTTCCTCTCGCTATTGAATTATGAGACGTCCGAGAACTCCAGAGGGGAATTGGCGTTACCCGGTCGAGACGAGGCTACCACCATGTCCGAGCTTGCGATCACCATCCTCTCGAATCTTCTGAGCGCGAATATCGACGTCGGGTTGAAGCACTCCTTGACCATCGGCTACCATGAAAACATTGAAATCCGTACCGCCTTCGTTAAGGTCCTCTACAATATTCTGCTACAAGGCACGGAGTTCAGCAATCTATCTGACGCCGCCGTGAATGAGAAGTACAATGCACTACTTGAAGTAAGTCCCTTAAGCAACATTCGTGTGTTACAGTTTGACTGACCCACTAGCTTCTGACGCATGACATGAGCCTCGCCGTGGCGATCAGTTCGGTGTGTCCGAGCAATGAGGTGGAAGAGCTGACTATTTCGTTGCTGAATATCTTTGAGAGCCGGGGCCTCACATTTGAACTCATGGAAGCGTTGATCAGGCATGAGATCGAAGAGACCGAGAACGAGTCCGAGATACTTCGGCGCAATTGCGTGGCCACGAAGATGCTCTCCATATATGCCAAATGGAGAGGCGCAAACTATCTCAGGGCAACGCTTCAGAAAGTCCTCGAAAGGTTGATGTTGACCTCTAACGACTTAGATCTTGAGCTTGACCCGACGAGGATAACCTCGGAGGAAGAGGCTCAGAGGAACGCAAAGCAGTTACGAATTGTTGCAAAGGTCTTCATCGACGATATCTGCGCGTCATACACCTCTATCCCTCCGTCATTCAGGAAAATCTGTAGCATAGTAAGTTGACAGGTTTCCCGCAAAACGAGAGGAACTCGACTGACAGGCCAAAGATATCCGCGGCTGTCAAGCCGAGATTCTCTGAGGCGAAATACACAGCGGTTGGATCATTCATTTTCCTGAGATTCTTCTGTCCTGCTATTGTAGCCCCAGAAACGGACGGGCTCGTCAGCACGCCACCGTCCAAGGAATTGCGCCGTGGACTCCTCTTGATTGCCAAAGTCATCCAGAACCTAGCAAACAACGTGCTGTTCGGCGCGAAGGAGCCGTATATGTACGGCTTGAATGACTTCCTAACACAGAACATATATAAAGTCACCACCTTCCTCCGGGAGATTTCGGTATAATACTCTATTTATCTAGTATTTTCGTCTGTTTTACTAATAGTTAATGACTAGGTCCCTCCCAAGGATGACGAAGTCCCAGCAGCAGATTTTGAGGCATACGACTTCGGCTCTTGCGTCGCCTTACACAGGTTCCTGTATGACCACTGGGATCATGTTCGGCAAAGGGTCATGTCGCAAGAGAGGAGAGATAATTTACGCTCCCCTACCGAAATTGCTCGTGGACGCTCGCCGGTACTCGAACCTTTACGAGCACTTATTACTAATCTGGGCCCTCCTCCTTTAGCAGTCACTTGGAACCGACCCCAGATTGCCACCAACGATCCATGCGCTTATTCTCGATTTCAGCATTTCATGCTTCGCAATGCATTTCGTAGTACCGAGTCGTTCGTAACCTCCCGCGCTGTTTACGATGGGGGTGAAAGCAAGGTTTGTACCACATTTACCCTGTGGCTGCTTGAAATTACTGATCGCCTGAAGGACGGACTTTCCATCATTTGTGTGATTCTTCGCCATATTGATCAAGGCTCGATAGACTACGATACCCTCCTGTATTGCTATTTGAAGGTACGCACACGCCCCCACGAAGTTGCCCGTGCCGGGAGTCGGGGACGACGCTTGGTTTGTGTCTCCGTGCAATGCTGACGTTACCTAGATTGCCAGTCGTCTATGGCATAAACCTTTCGGCTTGCTTATTGACGCAACTTGCTACCCTGGGAATAACGAGCCTCAAGACGACCTGTTCAGGAAGCTCGATCTCCTGAGCCCAGCAGAGCTATCGGAGAACCTAACGAGAATCTACGTATACAACATGAACAGCGCGTTTAGGTATGGGTGTTATCAGCCACGGTTTCTAGATTCGTCTGCTAATTTATGCGTCAAGGAAATGCTTCCGTCGTATACTCCGCGTCACCACCAAGAGCGAAACGAGCACTTTCAGCCCAGCTAATGTCGATTATCTCCTTTTGGGCACCCTTCAGGACCTCCAAACGCACTTCCATCTAAGTCAGCTACATCTCCCCAAGGAGACCATCAGCGTGGTCACGGATACTCGCTATGTCTTCCAGCCGCTCACACGGCTGTCTAAGACGAAAGGTAATATCGAAGTCACCATCAAAGTCGGCAGTCAATTCGTCCAGATAGCTACTACGAAGAAACAGGAGGTACATCCTACGTTCCGCCTGAACGCCGTTACAAACGACATCTTCCGTCTTGGGGACATAGAGGAGGTCCCAACCCCATTCGCAAACGAGGATGATTCTGCGTTCGGCTTGCGCGCGGACAATGGTAAGGTTGTCATGTATTTCCAAGGCACGAAGAAATTCGACGTGCTCCATGCAATCCGAAGCGCCAAGATGAAATATGCAAAAGATACGAGGACAACGAAGTCTTTTGAGAGGTTCATCCGCCCCCAAGATGTTCCCGGTACGCTGTTAAACTTGGCTTTGGCTAATCTTGGTGCCCTCGATCCTGTGTTGCGTACCGCGTCTTATAATCTACTGGGTGCGCTCTGCCGAGCCTTCAAATTTAAGGCTGCCTCGAAATTCCTCTGCATAAAAGGTAAGTGCAGCCCCTACCATCTAACGTATGCCGACAGTCACGTTAAGTGCAAGCAGATGTGGCAGTTCCCTTGCATCCATCCCAATTCGTTGTCAACGTCAGTAGGGCGCTGGCTCAGGAGGAGCCGCAGCTCACAGCAGACTTCCTCAACGAATTCTTTGTTGGATGGGAGAGCTTCACTGACGAACAAAAGCCCCTAAGCCTTGCGTATATGGCGCCATGGATCTCCGGCCTGAGGGTCGCGCTCCTGGGGGATGAGACTGATAGCGAGAAGGGAAGGGAGAAGATCGCAGCTATTTTCGCAAAACTGATCGACGTCACAATTGTGGAACCGTCGCTGGCTCTAGTTTTGGAGAATACAGTGTGGCCCGCGATTTACGAAGACGAGATTTTGCTGGACATCTTTTTTGAAGAAATCTGCAAGACAGCGCTTGCTGGGGGCCTCTATGACGAGCACACCCCGTGTCTCAATGCGATATTAACCGCAATGGGCACCATCACGCTTCGCGGGAAGGTCGTGTCCCGGCTACGGAAGGCCCTCAACCGATCGTCTCTTCGCCCGACGAGGTATCTCCCGGATAATCCGGTCTGGAACGAGATCTGCATGCTTCTCCAGTTCTGCCTCTCGCTCTCCTTCGACTGTGGTGTTCAGGCTCAGCTCTATCTGCCAGAGATATTCCATATCGTCACGCTGCTTGCGAACACCGGAACTGCCGACATCAGGATACTAGTACACAAGCTTTTAGTCAACTCGATACACGCCGCCTACACCTCCTTCAACCTCGATGAGACCAAACTCACCAAACTCCGTGGCATACTAGATATACTAGTAGAGCCCAGGAACGACATCTTCGCTCCTCCGCCGATCTACCCACGGGACGGGGGCTCTGCTTCGACCAACCACGAAGCCGCCCCCACGCTTGTGAATGTCGAGAACCTTGCTGCGTTATTGTTCGAAGTTTGTGCTGTCGCAGCACCTTCAGTCGACATGGCCAATGTGTGGCGGTCACGGTGGATGAGCCTCGTGTCTAGTACTGCGTTCCAAAACAACCCTGCAATTCAACCACGAGCATTTGCCGTGATGGGCTGCCTAGCCCGCGAAGAAGTAGACGATGACTCGCTGTATCAGGTCCTCGTCGCTCTGCGAGGCTGCATTGGCCGTTCCGCAGAGGACAGTGGTACTGACATGCTAGTTTCCATTGTGACAGCCTTGTCTCGAATGCTAGCCAAGCTTTCATCAATGTCCCGCTACGGACTACAGCTCTTCTGGCTTGCTATATCGCTAATTCGCCTTGTGCCCGCTCCCCTCTTCAATTGCGCTGCTATGTTTCTAGAGTCAGTCTTGACCAACATCAGCACCTCGAACGAACTTCGAGGGCGAAATATGGCCGACGTCCTCCTCCAAGGCCGGAACCAGCTCGAAGACGTAGCAACCCCTCTTGACGAGATCTACGGCATCCATTTCACCCAAGGGAACTTCCACTTCGCTGTCTGTGCCTGTCTCGTGCGCGGACTAACTGATACCGTCACCAAAGGAGCGGCTCTTCGCGTCCTATCCACTCTGCTAGAGATGACGACCGAGGTCGTTCCGAAGTCTTCGGAAGAACTCCCGCCCGATTTCTACACGTCGCCGTACCTAGCTCTCATCCAAGCTAGAGCGGTCACCACCGAAGAACTCAAAGAGTGTCTCTGGTCTGCAGGGATCAACCCGGTGGGCGTTGCTAACCTTGCTTGCAAACGCCGCATACACGAGCTTGCCTCGCTCAAAGACCTGGACATACTGACCAATCTCTGCATTGAAATGGTGGACTTCGACCTCCTGGATGACGCGGCTCAGAACCACACTCTTTCCTGGCTGAACGAGATCGCGTCCGAGAGACCGTCTGTCATCTCCCGTCTGTAAGACACCCCCAGTTCCCCTTTCCTCCTCCCTCTAGCCGCATGCTCTGTGCTTCATGTCCCTAAAGCTTTGGGGGAGGAACCCGCTGACGCAGCTGACCCACAGAAATTCGTCGCTCATCGCCCGCCTCGACGAGGTGCTGACCCACTGCGAGAATATAAAGGCGCTCGAGTCGGCACACACGCTGCTCCGGACGCTGTCGACGAGGCCCGAGATCATCAGGTGCGCGGACAAAAGCACGGCTAGCGAGTGGAGCGACGTCCTCGAGCAGCAGGGCCTCGAGGGCCTCACGCGGACCTGCTCGTCCCACCAGAACCAGGACCTCGACAGGGACTGCTCCGCCCTCGTGGAGAAGCTGATCGAGGTGAGCATACATATTCTTTCCAGGATACCGGTGGAACGTTCGTACTAACGCGCTTGCCGTAGCTCATCATCGTCTGAAGAGAGGCTGTCGGGTAGAGGTTTTGCGACCTTCGAAGGGACGCTGTAAGATCGCTCCGTACATGTTGTGTGGTGGTGGCTGTTGCGAAATGTTGCGGCCCGCGTCTTTGGATATAATTAACCCGCCTAACCCCTAACAACCCGACCCGACCCCATCGACACCCAACCCCACTACCCCCTTCTTTCCGCCCCTTACACATATATACGTGCGATTTGGATGCATTGGGTGTCTGTGGAGTCAGTGCCGTAAATAGTTGCACAGGTTGTCAACCGTATATATATCTCGCAAGACCAAGTTTGGACTTCCTGAGGACCTGCTTGGAGGTCTGTCTAAGCTATGTGACGATGGTGACATCTAAGACCACCTCGCACCACTCGGGTCAGCCATCTTAGACTTGCCCTTGCCATCTTAGTGGTTTTCGATTCGTTTACAGGTTGTTACGGCGATCAGCGTTAACTAGGTAACGGTTCATTCACGTCGAAGAATATTAACTTTTCAAATGAACCTCGTTGCAAGAGGAAGATGAAGAAATGATACCGCTTGTGGCCAAATCAATTGACGGAGAAGAGATGTTGAAGTAGAACGCTGACTTCCTCTGCGGCCATGGCGAAGCGCTCTCGTATGAGGGCCAAGAACTTTTCGCCTGACCCCTGTCAGCCCAAGCCAATCAGATTCACAGTCAGATCGCAACTTCTCATGCAGTTGGTCCGCGCCTACGAATGATACTTGTGAGGGCTCTAAACGCTGGTCTGCCGAAGCCAGAAGTGGAGCCTCTTCGTTAGGTTGGCGTTTATGCCTCGCGTGCTTGGTTATGTCGCAATCCAGGACACAGCCCTCTTCCCGTGTACGGCGGCACCCACGCTGCCACACAGCCACTTCTTTGGGAGAGCTTCTTGCTTATTCCAGGATTCCCCAGTTTTCATAGATAAGTTAGAAAAAGAAAATCGTGGAGAGCGAGATTCTCTACAGGGTTAGAAATTGTCTTATAGGTTTTTGTCTTATGTGTTGTGGCCGTTGTCGTCATGATGGACATAAAGGTGTTATCATGAAAGTCTTCCTTGTTACCCTAGATCTGAAACTGACGAGTTATTCCTAGCCTCCGCCAGTTAATGATCTGGCCGAACAGTCTCAAAGCACCCGCTCGTCATCCGTTGCGTTGATACAAAGTAGACTACGGCGGTTGAAGATCTTCCCATCTCGGAAAACACTTTCAGAGTCTCCAGAGGCTTTAAAGGGTCCGTTAGGGCTCACTACTCTCCATGAGCCGTCGGAGCCGCGAGTAGATCTGATTTTTGTGAGATATATGTTGCCCCTTGCTTATGCTAATACTGATGGCATCTCTAGGTCCATGGACTCGGTGGTGGCTCCCGGAAGACATGGAGCTATTCAGAAGATCAGTCAACATTCTGGCCTAGGGAATGGCTACCTGCCGAGCCCGGCTTCAAGCATGTTCGTATACACACGTACGGATACAATTCGGACTGGACGAAGAGGTTACAGAGTAACCTTACTATCCATGACTTCGGCCAGGCTCTCCTAGCCGACATGTATAATTCTCCCCAGCTACGGAAGCCTGGAGATGTAGGTCGTCACAATGATTCTCCGGAAGAGGCATTGACTCGTAGCTAGACGCCGATAGTGCTGGTTGCGCATAGTATGGGCGGGCTTGTCGTGAAAAAGGTGACCGAACTCTGGGCATCTTCCAAACTCCTGCTGATTAACTGCAGGCTTACTTACTTGCAACGAGGGACCGAACGTATAGTTCCATTGCCGCCAGGATCAATACCATTTACTTCCTTGCATCGCCTCATCGTGGCGCGGACTCGGCACAACTCCTTAAGCGATTTCTCTCCGCATCAGCGTTACATGGACCAAAACCCTACGTAACCGAGCTATTACCGGGTTCTGGAACGCTGCAGGCAAGTTGGTTGAGGCCGTCCTGAGTCGCAGTATACTAACATCGGTTACTCAGGTTATTAACGATGAGTTCCGGCATGTCTGCCAGGGACTCTGCATCTGGTCTTTCTTTGAAAGTGCATCGACTACAGCCGGACCTATGTCGCTCACTATTGTAGACAAAGAATCGGCAATTATAGGTTAGTCTCATGGATGTTACGTCTCTCCAGGTCTAACTTCTGGCCAACGATTAGGACTCCCAGGGGAACACGTACAGTACCTCGAAGCTGACCATCGACATATATGCAAGTTCAAAAGTCCCAATGACGTGAACTATCTGATACTTCAACGATGTCTTGCTAGCACTATACAAGACATAGAGAAAATTGGTAAGGAGATAGCCTGGCCCAGACCAGCGAATTCAAGCTCACTCTCATCCAACATAATTCTTCTCTAGGAAGGATGAACATAAGTCTCATATGAAACGCATATCGGATTTACTAAACGTCAACTGTCGTCCCGAGGCACGCCTCCTCTCAGTCACTGAAAAGCAACACACGGGTTCCTGTGCCTGGCTCACTACAAGCGAGGAATTTCAGGAGTGGCTAGCGGCAGGGTACGATTGTGACCTGGACTCATTGGGGGACAGGAGCGACAGAAGACCAAGATTTCTCTGGCTAAACGGGCCACCAGGCTCGGGGAAATCGGTTGCGGCAGGGCACGTAATTCGTTACCTCGAAAGCTGCAATTTTGACTGCAGCTTCTTCTTCTTCGACCATCGCGACAGGGAAAAATCTTCTTTATCCGAGTTGTTACGGTCTCTGGCGTTTCAGATGGCTAGTTCCAATCTTGATGTCCGCGCAGCTCTCCTGGAAATAGCCGACAACGATATTCCGCTTCCCCTAGATGACCATAATATGGTCTGGACCACCGTTTTCAAGAATAGAATACTCCGGACCAAGTTCTCTCAGACGCAATTCTGGGTTGTCGACGCCCTGGACGAGTGTTCCAACAGAAACCTGAGTACACTAGGGCAAATGCTCTCTAAGATCGACATCGAAATACCGTTGCGGATATTCTTCACGGGCAGGCCAGGGGGACAGATTGAGAGGATGTTCAGCCAACAAAATGCTCCGATTCTTGAGATTCGAACAGGCTCCCAAGGGTCCCTCTCGGACATCGCCTCATACGTTCGATGGAGGTGGATGCCCTCTGAAGAGCCAGCAGTCACTGAACATTTATTAGCCGAAGTGCTAAGGAAGTCGAATGGCATTTTCTTGTGGGCTTCGTTAATCCTCGACCGACTAGAGGATGCGTACAGTCTAGAAGACATGCAAGACATCATTCAGCAGGTTCCTTCGGAGATGGACGACTTTTACATGAGAATCATCAAATCCGTTGCAGCGTCTCAAAACGCGGAGCTCGCCAAATGTATACTCAAATGGACAACATGCGCGGCAAGATCCCTATCAACGGAAGAACTGAAAGAGGCTGTCCGTGCAGATATCAATAAAACCCTAACTGTATCAAATGACAGGTTGGCCCACGTTTGCGGACACCTAATCACAGTCGACAATGATAGTCGTGTGCAAATCATTCATCAAACAGTGTCAGCATTTCTGACACAAGAAAGATCAGATTTGTGGATTGACGAGCGTTCTGCACATTCACAGCTCGCAGAGATATGCCTTGGGCACCTCAACGGTAAAGACTTTACGCCTCCACGAGCGCGAAGGATCTTCTCTGATCGGAGAACGAAGACAGCGTTCTCTAATTACGCTTGCACATATTTCTCATACCACTTGTCCCACTGCTCTCCGGCTCTTGACGCCCCGCTTGTGCTGCTGCATAGCTTCCTCGCGACTAATTGTCTCACTTGGATCGAGAAGGTGGCCGAGACTGGAAGCCTAGCCACCCTGAATAAGACGATACAGAACTTGCGTACCTATCTGGCAGGAAGAGAGAGAGTCAGGTTACCTCCTCAAAAGGAAGACGAGCCTGTCAGATGCTGGATCAATGATATCGCCCACGTGGCCGCGGAGTTTGGGCCAAATCTACTAGACTCCCCATCGTCGATTCACTTCCTCGTTCCACCTCTATGTCCACCCGCCTCGGCTATCCATCGGCTCTTCGCTAAACCATCACGGCAGTTCAGATTCATTGGTTCCTCTGGACAAGACTGGGACGACAGAATCTCGTGCTTCCTGTACCCTGCCGATGCTCTATCCGTAGCTAGTAATGGCCAGTTTCTAGCCACAGGCCTCGCAAACGGCAAAGTCATGGTTTACGACAATACCACGTTTGAAGTTGCGGCGACGCTGACACATGGAGAGCCGGTTAGACTGCTGTCTTTCGGGTCTCTCTCGTCAATTCTAGCAACCTGTGGCCCCCATAAAATCATATTATGGAGTCATCGTCAGGTTCCATTGTGGTCATCCAGCTTGGAGACAGTCCCTTTGGAAATATGCTTCAACCCTGATGACACTGAAGTATTTATACCGAGGCGAGATGGGGCTGTCACTGTCTTTAACATTAAGGACGGACGCAAGCTCGATGAGGTTCCTCTCAATTGTACAGAGGATTCCGATTCCGATGAAGGGAATCTAGTCATCCCCGGTACTCCTCCATCTGTGGTGCGATTATCTTTAGCACACAGACTTGCCGCCATCGCATATCGCAACTCTCCAATCATGATATGGGACTTAGACAGGGCTAATCAGGTTGGAATCTTCGAAAAGGAGGGTTGCGAACAAGTATACAATTCGCCACAGGTCATCGATATGGTTTTTAATCCGGCGCCCCAACTGGATCTAATGGCGGTGGCATATAACGATGGCGACCTTGTTACCTGCGATCCTTGGACTTTGGAGCAACATAGAATCTATGGGATCCTTGTTCATGTCCTTGCAGCATCCCCGGATGGTAGGACACTTGCAACTGGAGACAGTAACGGGGTAGTGCATTTGTTCGCCTTTGAAACACTGCGTCTGGTATACAGAGTTGCTGCAATTGAGGACTCCGTCAGGAACATCGTTTTCGCTTCCAGCAATATACGATTCTTTGACGTAAGAGGCGGTTGCTGTAACGTATGGGAGCCTTCTACTCTCATACACCGGGGAGGATCAGATGATGCATCGAGCGAACCCCAAAGTGAAGAGCTAATCCCCGCAGCACCGGCTATGGCTGTCACTAGATTGTTCGAGGAGGACGAAGCCATAAGTGTGATCGAACATCCCCCTGATGCGAACTTCGTCTTCTGCGGTCGGGAAAACGGATCCATATCCATCCACGAGCTCAGCACAGGCAGGGTTACAGCAAAACTCCGCTTTCATGCGAGGATGGTGGGCATCCGGGATATCAAATGGAATCCCCAACTTGCAATATTAGCGTCAGTGGATGAAGCGAGTTGCTGTATAGCAACACGCCTCGCCCTTACGCCCAGCGGTGAATGCCAGCAGGTGCAACGTCTCTTCGAAGGCCGAGTAGGCAAGTCAGTCTTGCAAGTGTTGTTAGCGCCGGACGGGTCTGCAATGCTACTCCGCACTATCGGCAGTTCAGAGTTATGGAAAATAGGGCACGGCCTAACCGCCTCGGTGGAGACCGAGGAATCCTCAACTTGGGTTGCCCATCCAACAAAGGAAGAGCAGCTGATCCTGCTTCAAGCAGATACTGTACGTGTGTTCACCTGGGCCGGTTTGGTCGAGACCACCACGGATGGTGGAATACCACTAGGCGCCACTACAAGCTTAAGCCCTCGCACCAGCGGGATGTGGGTGTCACGTCTCGGTTATAACATGATTGCCGGGGTCTGGCGACTTGAGGACCAAGAGACCGGCTTTACGATCTTGGAAGTGGCCAACATCGGCCCCGATACAACACAGCTCGAAGTTGCGCTTGTGCGCAAGAAGTTGCACTCACATATCAAGTTGGCCATCGGGTTGTCCAGGTCATCTTTATTCTTCTTGGATACGCGAGGGTGGATATGCTCCATTGGAGTGAAAGCGATTGCTGATGTCAAGTTCTACACGCGACATTTCTTCATCCCTCTAGCCTGGCAGACAGCATCGGAACTGGCTCTGAAGGTCATCACAAAGAATAGCATCGCTTTTGCTCATCAAGATCAGTTGAAGATTTTCCATGGGTTTTTGGATTTCGAAGAGAAGGTCTATTTCAGAGACTCGCCGGATCCCTGAGGATCTCGTATGCGCAACTCGTAGTTAGGAACAATACCAAGCTTAGAAGCCAGTGATGTTTCCGTAAGCGCTTGAGACCGTTGAATACGACTGAACTGATTATGTGTGGGCCTTGCCACTGCCATCATACCGCGTATGAAGATTCGGTGGAAGAGGGCCGCTCATATTGTTACGGTTCGATCTTCAGCTCCCGTCGGTTTGACTGGTAAGTCGGCGATTGAGATAGGGCGGCTACTTAAGGGTTCTCTACACACGCTGGGAATATTCAGGGGGTTAAGATAGAGACCATCGCATGTAGCCTAGTAAAGGTGCCTTGCTGAATAATATAGTTATTGCATGTTTTAATTCAAGAAACCCACGATGTGGAAAACTTTACCTGCTATGCTGGCAGTCGATACTCCTGAACCAGTGTCAATGCTACTCCGTTATGAGCCATACCAGCGCACATACAGACATAATTACATGGCCCTCAATGATCCAGGCTACAACTTCGACTTGAAAAGCTCTGTCCTCTCTATGACATCGGGTTGCCTGCTATGAAACTCCGGCAACGATGGAGGGTCGGTCCCAATAATGACGGAAGTACTTTTCCCCTCCACTTACCGCGCCAAGGTTGCTACTGGGACTACATCTTCTGCCCAGATACATGCCTCTTCCGTTGAAGCATATAAACCAGCTGCAAATCGGTTGAAATAATGCTACTTTTACCATGTTCTATCTCTTTATTGACCCGTTACATTGGTTGGCTAGGCAATGTCTTGTAATACGATATAGTTTTGATGGTTACCGCTAACGCACGGCTTTCCGCTATTCTCGGCCGACTATAGACCGAGTCCCATCTTCCGGCACATGATCCGATAAAAGAGATTCGCGTAGCTGTCCCCAGACCGACTCGGCGCTACTGTGCTACGGGGCTGTGCTGTCCCTCGCCAGCGCCGGCGTACATATTACGCTGACGCCTAACTCAAGAGTGGGACTGACTAGGCGTGCGCGTGCCTGCTGAACTTGTCTAATCGCCATAAGGGGTTAGCAGCGTCGGAAACTCGAACCACTCGTTCCTTTATCTAGCATAACCGGCGGATCTGTTAAAAGATCTAGAAATTCGAACGAGGCTCCAGGACCGACTGTTGGACAGGGGTAGATAGAGGAATATTCATGCATCCCAGGAGGATATAACTGAAGGTCAGGGCGTCATTCATCAACATCGCTTTTAGACCACAAGTTCAGACCTAGACGCCCCTTACAATGTCGCAATATAAAAACATCCCAGACTTCGATTCGCTCCCGCCTGTGGCCGGCATGCCACAGGGCTGTGCCTGGGGGTTCTTGTAAGTGATGATGCCGATGGGGGCGACGTGGTAGCTTTCAACAAACCTTTGAGAACCGCCTAAAATGCCTCTGAACGTCCACAGCCGAACAAGCGACAGTGCTAACTGGAAGGATAGTGACAAGGATGGAAAGAAGGACGTCCATGGGTGTCTCAACCTCCTCACCCCGGAAGTCATCAAGGAGGCGTACAAGGAGGCCCGAGACGGGGTATCGTTCTCGCTGAACTATCCCATGGACTTCATGAGGATGTACTCGCCGCGGCAGCCAACGGAGCATAAGGTCATAACCTGGCGCGAAGATCTCAAGATGGGAAACGCCCTTATCCTCGACGACGCGATCAGCTTCAACACCCAGTCGTCAACGCAGTGGGACAGTCTGCTCCATTTTGGACACCAAGCTACCGACTGTTTCTACCACGGAACCAAGGTGACGAAGGAACAGCTTATGCGGGATTCGCGGGCATACGATCCGGAAAAGGCGCTGCCCACGTTGGACCATTGGCACGACCGCGGCGGACTTGTCGGCCGAGGCATCCTGTTAGACTACCGAGCATATGCCCAGGCGAAAGGAATCGAATACACCCCCTTCAGCCGGCACGTCATCACCACCGCAGATCTAGAAGCCGTGGCCGCGCATCAAGGGACTGAATTCAGGCAGGGCGATATCCTCTTCGTTCGCTCGGGCTTTGACGAGGATCTAGCGCCGCTCGACGGCGAACAGCAGAACGCAAAGATGACACAAGGCGGGTGGGCTGCAATCGGAATTGAGGGGACAGAAGCTACAGCAAAATGGTTCTGGAACAAACACTTCTCTGCCGTCGCCGGTAAGCGCACCTAACTCCTACCCTAACCTAGCTTACACTAACCCTAACGCAAGGTGATATGTTGGGTTTCGAGGTGTATCCGCCGGTGAATAGCGACGGAAAGCCCGATCCGGGGGCGCATCTCGGTGAGTAAACCCTGTAACCTCATTTCCACATGCTTCCGTGCTCGATAACGACTAACGAGCCCTCGCTCCGGCTAGTCCTGCACCAGTGGTTTCTGGCGATGTTTGGCTTACCTATCGGGGAGCACTTCAAACTTGACGAGTTAGCCGAATATTGTGCAAAGGTCGGAAGGTACTCGTTCTTGCTCACTTCAGTCCCCATGAATGTTCCGGGACTCATAGGGTCGCCTCCCAATGCACTCGCACTGATGTAAGTTGGGGGTGACAAGTATAGAGACATAGAAATATACGGAATACCTGGTTGGAAGTTTGCATCGATGTCTAATGAGAGCACGGCTTGCTGTCACCTGACAGGCAAGGGTAGAGGAAATAGTCTCGTCCGAAACCGACTATATCACCGTCCAGCCGGGCCATGCGATGACCGAGGTTGAGCCTCCGGAACCCATTTCGGCGATGCTCCATTCCGGATCACCGGGGCCCGAAAGATTGCAGAGGGGCCGCCGTCTTGGGCATCGACTTGGCGAAACCAGATCCACAGCATTCGACACCTGCGTGCTATAACATGGCCGGGGTTGCAGTTGGGCTGCCTGACTTTCGTCAATCTGGCGCTCTTCATCCCGAAGCAAGGGGCCTGTTGGTGGCTACATCAGAAGTATCGAGATCCGGTGTGGCGTGGGAAGTACGACACCTGCCGTTGAGTATACCGGGACTAGGGGTTCCAACTTCTGGCGGGTGGAAGCCCAATAGGACCGTTGGGGGGTAGGTGCCCGGCTGAAACGGTGCTCTCCACCACACCACGTGGCAGTGTAAGTAAGCAAGCACAGTGTCGACATGATATATTTGCTATGAAGATATTGATAGGACCCGATATTAATAAAGGGGTTACTTGTTGCTCTCTTTGGTAACTTCAACCAGAGGCGACACAAGCGTGGGGTAGGTATGTAGGAAAGAAGGGGTGAATTCGATGCCGCTTAATTCCCTTTTTAGTTAGCTGGCCTGCCTACTCCAACACGTAATAGGTGCTTAGGCACCTATCAATAACCTATCGGCAGGCGTTGTCGGCGGAACAACCGGGGCTCCTGTAGGTCATCAGCCTGTAACTTAGCGCTTTATCGGGTCAACTCGCGTCATTGCCCTTATGACTTCGCATTATGCACAGCCGAATAGTACGAGTCACTCACCCAACGTCTCCGCCACTTTCCTTTCTTTGAACCTGAACTCGTCGCTTCCACACCTGCAACCATTCCACTATTGAACCTTATCTCTTCCTTCGTATATTTCATACGTGCTGGTAATCTCGTTTGTGACTATTCTTATCTATTCCCGTGAGCACCAGACTAGCCAACGCACAAGACGACGACACCCTTTATCCTGTTCAGCATCGACTTACAACCCTCTTCCTTGGAGACCGTTTGGAGATCTCTTGGAGAGCATCCATTAGACAAAGAGCGTAAAAGAGAAACCACGAAGATACGGATTCAGCGCCAATATGAGCAGCCCTCGGAGAAGAATTGAGACAGATGTACGTTTGCTGTCTCCGCCTGCCTAGGTATCCTTGTGCCCTGGTAGCTGACTTTGGGCTTTACATCTAGGTCATGAAGTATGGTGGCATACGGTTCCTAACGTTGCGCATGATGATGTACTGACGAATGTGTAGGATGTATGCACGATCGCGATCTCGATGTGTTTTGCTATTAAAACTAACTCCACCAGGCTCATGAGTGACTATGAAGTTACTCTGGTCAATGACAACAGTATTCTCTCCTTTCGCATCCGGCCGGTCCTCCTTGTTGCTGACTTGGTGTGACATAGTGTAAGCGATATCGCGTGGGATGATACCCAACCCTAGATTCTCACCGACAACCTTGCAGGCAGGAGTTCTACGTACGGTTCAAAGGGCCGTCCGAAAGTCAGTCTCTCCCCGATACCCAGACGCAGGTAAGATTAAGGTTAGCTTATACATTATCTAGCCCCTTTTGAGAACGGCGTATGGAAAGTTCACGTCGAGCTACCGGATCAGTACCCGTACAAGTCTCCTAGCATCGGTTTCGTGAACCGCATCTTCCACCCGAACATCGACGAGCTGTAAGTTGGCCCGGCTCGAATGAAACCGAAACGTGCGTGGCGGATTTCGGGCACTAAGATGGACGCATATGATACAGTTCAGGGTCGGTCTGCTTGGACGTCATTAATCAAACCTGGTCGCCAATGTTCGATATGATAAACATCTTCGAAGTCTTCCTCCCCCAACTGCTGCGGTATCCGAACCCTGCCGACCCCCTAAACGGCGAGGCCGCTGCGCTGCTCATGCGGGAACCGAAGAGTTACGAAAATAAAGTGAAGGGTATAAATTTCCGGAGGCTTAGCTATGGGGAGGGTGTAAATGACTAACAGTATGTATAGAATATGTTCAGAAGTACGCCAGCAAGGAGGCTGCGGATGAAGCCGGCGCCGAGAGTGAAGACGATGACGATATGTCATCGGTCGCCAGCTTTGGGGATGATGACGATCAACCTGCCGGCCATATGGATGACGTATAGGGGCCAGAATCGAAGCTGGCCGTCTCCACGAAACGCTATTATGAGAATACATGGATTTGCTGGGTTTTCTTCTGAGATTGTACGGGTCATTATGCGGTGTTATTGAGAGGAGTTTGCATAGTGGACTTCGAGGAGCGTAAACCCCCTCCGGTAACAGGGATTCATTGGGTTTGTGGAAATTTTGGACTGCCGTGATGCGTTCGATGCTTTCTGCGGAAATTCTGGGCCTCCGGACCGTTGGTGATAAGTGTTGTGTTGTCCCTCTGGTCGTCTTCTGGAGCCTTCTCCACCAGATATTACTGAAAAAGGGTACTGCGTGTTATCTGTCTCAGTACACGTCTATGTATGAACACAAGTTGCTGCGAACGATTTGGCGTAATGCTAAAGGGGTATCTCAAATGCTAAGCTGTGTCACGAAGGCCTCATATCCCATCCCATGCTATGCTCACTCCGAATCATATTCAACCAACGATACCGATGACGCCGCCTCTTTCGTAGAGCTCTCCTCCACCTTCGGTTCTTCCGCTTCTTGCCTCTTCCTCTTGATGCCCAGTATCCTCGACGCGGTCCTAGTGCCTTCCTCGTTACGGTTCTGTGATAGGAACGGGTCTTGGGCGGCCCGCGTATTCCCTACGATTTCCGAAACCAGATTCTCGCGCATCTGCGACGCGGCAATCTCCGACTTGAGCCTCTTCTTCTTCTTCTTTCCATCCGATCCGGGTTTCTGCTGCTGCTCCGTCCGCCGTTGCGGTGCAATCGAAGGGCTCCCAAACAGAGGCCTTGACAGCGCCTTGTCCCCGCCGAGCAGGCCCCCGTCGCCGTGGTCTTCCGCCGCGGCCGCCGCGGGTCCAAAGTCCACCAGCGCGGCGCGCCTCGCGTCCTCCTCGCTGGCCGGCACGAGGTCGATCCCCAGGCTCATCCTTTCCCGGAGATCCTCGGCCGTCCGCGCCTCCCCCTCGCGAGCGTGCCGGCCGACCCTAAAGGACGCCCGCAGGCGGCGGTTACGCTCGTAGGGGTCCTCCCAGGCGCGCGCGCTGACCTCCTCGAGCTCCCCGATGCGCTCCCGCGCCCTCTCGAGCTGCCGCCGGTCCTCGATGGTGCGCTCGAGCTTGGCGAACGCGTCGCCGCGCAGCCGGTCCCTCTCGGCATCCGTCAGGATAGGCGCGGCGGCCGACACCAGGTCCCCGTCGCCTCCCTTCTCATCCCCGGTGTCGCGCCGCCGCCCGCCCTCGGTGACGACGTACGTCGTGTTCCGCGGGTCCGTGCGGATCTCGATGGCGCCGCCGCAGTCGGCGTGGCGCATCCGGAAGGCGAACACGGGCGTGCTGTGGTACTGGCCGACGCGGCGCTTCTCGGCGTTGAAGCGCACGCCCTGCCCGATGATCGTCGGCCGCGCGCAGTGCCCGCACCACACGGCGAACGGCATCTCGAAGCGCACCGTCAGCACGCCCTGCGACGCCAGCTTCGACGCCCGCGCCCCCAGCGCGTGCTTCCCGTGCAGCTTGTTGCCCGTCGTCGTGCCCTCGACGTCGGGCGGGACGTACCGCCCCATGTTGAAGCCCTGCATCTTTGCTGTGGTGGCGACCCTTGCTCCCTCCGGTCCGAAGACGTCTTCGGTATTGATAAGCCTTCTTAGGTTAGGGCTGGCCGGAATCTTTTGCCCGCCTGGGATGATGGTGTTACTTTTGATGGGCGGTTTGAGAGATAATACATAGATTATCAAGAGCGCGGCAGGTAACTCGCCGAAGTTCCTTTTAACTGACGAGAGTTGGGGACAGGTTAGCTTTTAGTGGATCGACCCACTAAAGTTTAAGTACCTGATGTACCGAGTACCCTAGTACATAGTACATACATAGTGACTCGTAGTCCAGATGGCTGTGGCTTGACCTTCAACTCCCTACCACATCTAAAGTTGCCGGAGACTGTCTTTACCACATACAATCCTTTGAATGTCCTGATACTAGGTGCGTTGAATGCTTGACTGTCTGCGTATGGCTTGGCTATATACGTTGGCTTGGGCTTCCTCTGCGTGCTGCCAGTTTTTAAAGCCTTAGCGCACCCCTGAAGCCCGTCTCGGGGTAAAGCACGGTCTTGATACCGTTCCCGCGTTACGGGGCGATCGTGAGATATCCGCTGGCGCGACCGGATACGTACCCGTATTACTGTAGTGTAATGACTCTCGAGAGGGAACCAACCTTTGGGCCAAGTTTCGGCGTCGATTATGTCTCTGGAGGGGAGGGGGACCCATAGCGCCGTGCTGGGCGGACCATCAAAGCCCTGTCTCGGGACTCAAAGAATGAGCCTGCGCACAGGATTGCGATCTAGCAAGTGTGCTCAGCATCTTCAGGTCTCTGCCACAGTGCCCGCCAATACCTAGCTGTTAACGGTGATCTCTTTCCAATGTATTCGGATTAATAAGGCACATACTAGGTAGCTTCATGAACGATGCATGCCAGGAATATAAACTTACCTTTCTGATGTGCATTAGTCGAAGTAATCTATGCTCCGATATCACAGGTAATACACAAGCAGTCAATAAACACTTTCACGGAGCCCGCTTTCTGACCTATCTCTCCTAACCTATGTATCCTGGAAATCAACTGACGGATAGGCCGTACCTCTTATGGGGTCGATGCATGAGGGGAGTATGACGTGATGCTGATTAGTATACGATTTTGAGTTCTTGTTCACAGATCATGAATCATGAATCAAAAGGGGTAACTGGATTCTTCCCAAGAAACGAGAGATTTATGGGCCAGTTCTACGGGGCCCTGCCATAGAATGTAACGTTGATCTAAAATTTCTATTGCTGTTTGAATGATATAAATACTAGTTAAAATTAGGTTAAATAGGCTATCATATACCCAACACTTTATCCCTATCTATATCCCGCGCACAGTGTGTCTGTTAAGTTCCCCCCAGCACGCAATACCTTTGCTTCATGGTCTCTCGGCCTGCTTGTCGGATAGTTCGGGTTCAACTACACTGAGAGCATATGTATGGCCGTGCAGTGATGATAAATCCCGCCCTTGGGGGGAGTGATTACTTGATAACTTTAAGCATCCGTATATACAGAATAGTATCCAAGGCTGGTGGACTAACTTTCGTCCTTCATCTTCTTTGTTCGGATTGATTTGCCCTTTGGTGTCCACCTTATAGCGACGCCGTGATGCGTTCTATAGTTGATAGACACAGACAGCCCGAGCCTTGGTCCTGGCACGGTCAAAGATGTGGCCATTATTGGCGCACCTCCTGCGTGTTGGACTAAACGCCACAGTCTTCGAGCGAACAGGGGCGATAGAGGGTGGTTGGCATCTCGATCCTCAGACCGCCCCTCCCGGACTGGGATGCCATCGGGGCGGAAGGTTTAGATCCCCAAATGGTGGCGCTGCTACATGCGCCAACGACACCCTGCTATGCTGGTATCACGAGCAATATCCCGACCCCAGTCATGGGGAGTAGTCTCCTACACTGGCCCCAGGGAGCAGGCGAGTTCGCCACGCAGGATGCGGTCAGGCAATACGTCGAAGACATTGCGCGCCTGTATTCTTGCCTTAGATAAAGTCCAATATCATGCTCGAGTCGAGGCGTAATGAAACCAGAAGGCAAAGCCAGATGGACCGCCCAGACTAGCAAGTTCCAGAGATCGCGAATCGGGAGCCGGGTACAGGATTGAGAAGAAAAGCCAGGATTTTGATGCTGTAGTCGTGGCGAGCGGACATTACCGCATTCTTCGCCTACCGGATATACCCTGCCTCTCGCCTTGGAAGCAGCGATTCTCAGACCGCGTTATGCACTTCAAGCGCTACCGCACGCCAGCGCCGTTCGGGGGCAAGATGGTTCTCATTGGCGGGGGAGTATCCTCAATGTATATCGCGAGAGAGGTCACGAAGTTAGGTGCTAAAGTCCACCAGAGCGTACGGCAAGCAGGTTTGCGCTTAGCGCTGATCCGACTGCCCGAGAGTGCCGAACGCATTGCTATGATATCCGAGTTCGCCACCACCAGCGATGATGGCATTACCGGAACGTTGTGGGATGACCAAGCGATACCGGGGAAAGTCGTCCCGGGAGACGGGCGTGTCCTGGAAGTAATCGATCACGCCGCGGTGGCGACGGGTTACATACCTTCAAACCCCTTTTTTTGGAGGTTTGGAGCAGCCGCCGATCACCAGAGAGGAAGCCGACGGGACAGTCACCATCACAAGTGATGGCCACACTACGCACAACTTGTACAAGGTCCTTTCCTACAACCTGGATCCGACGCTAAGTTCGTCGGCGTTTCGCACCTCGTCTCCACCTTCTCACTCTTCGACTTCCAGGCGCAGGTCGTGGCACGAGCATTCGCGGGACAGGTCCGTCTCTGCTCGGAGTTGGCCATGAAACAGGGACATAAGGAGACCAAGGTGCGACTCAAGGCAGGAGATATATTTCATGGTAAGTTCTCGAAAGAAGACGAGTATATGGAAGAGGTTCTGGCCTGGGTCAACAGGGACCAAGTGAGGGCCGGCCAACCGCTTATGCTTGGAGTTGGCGATGGGTGGACTGCGTGTTATAATACCTTAAAGGAGAAGCTCGCGGCTAGTAGATCTGAAACTGTAATAGGGAGATAGTGATCTTAACAACACCACTGCTTGAAGTTACGAAATTTGGGATAGAACAGCTAGTTCTTCAGCTAGAGATGATTACAGGGGATCTCAATGGACACCAACATATAGCGCCATCTATACGCCAAGGGGATAATCTACAACTGTTAATCTTAGGCTCCAAAAGGGAAAGTCGAAAGTTGCCATATTACAGAACAGTCCATGATAAAAAGGGGATAAGGGTGGATTAGAGCTTGGTGTTTATAATGTTATATCTGGCCATCACCTCTACCTCCTAAATGCAAGAGCCGAATCTCAAGGTATGTATCTTCTGTTACCATACTATCACGACTTACCATAAAGGGTTTTCATCAGATTTCGGGTGTTTACAGAAATCAGCTTGACTTCAGACTTCCATTACACCGAAATGAGCCCCAGGCTTACGAATCAAGCGGTCAAAAGTCTCGGACACTTCCCCAAAAGATTTGCGGAATCCCATCCGGAGCTCCTCCATCTTTTCACTGAATATAATTGTCTCTTCAACCACGGCGACCTCACCAATTGTCTTTAAAGTTCGTACCCCTGCGCATACATTAGACAATACCGAAGCGGGAGCTGGTTGAGACTGCTGGGTCAGAGCGACTAATTCAGGCACTAAGTTCCAAGCGACGACGGTCTTGCGGCTCTTGAAGATGCACCAAAGTGTGTGCGCGACTGCTAAAAGGGCGTGGGACAAGAACCAGTGCCGCGCAGAACTTTGTTGAAGCCAGTGTTAAACGTGAACACATAATCTGTGAAGTGTGCACACATTTCAAGACCTGGAAGTCAGTATTCGTTCTTTCTACTTATCCGGGCAAATTACTGAGAGTCATGAAAGATGCTTTGGAAGGTATCCGCTCCGGAAAGACTCCGTTACGGAATTCGTCGCTGTGAGCTAGGAAATAGGGGTTGCGGAGGATTGCTTACTAATCATCCTAGTCGAGTTCCCCCCAGCATTGGCCGGGGGGAATGGGGAAACGTCTCTTTAGACTCACCAGCACGAACCATCGTGCGGGCCCGATCTTCCATTTGATCGATCCCATGTTCCACAGTCCAGTCCGTTAGCAGTTGGCTTACCTGTCGGTTGTGTAGGTGGGCACCGCAGCCGGAGAGGCCGTCAACGAACGTGGTGGCAATCAAGATTTCTAAACCTTTCGATTTTCCTTTAGCGCATCCGCAATTTCTATCTCCCTCACAGGAAACAAATTACTTGTGACCTTGACGAGCCTTTCCAAGGTAGTCCGCCTAGTATCTTCGTCCTCGCCGCTGTGATCGTTGGATAGCTCGGAATCAGAAATCAGCGGAGAGAGCAAATGAAACCAGCTTGGCTGGATCCGAATGTGATGCGTTTGCCCATCGTGAATAGGACGGAAGTGTTTAACGTCTAAAGCTTTACTCTCCGTGATATCGAGTTCCGTCTGAGACAAATTCCTAGCTCGATCGTAGACTATTTCATGGACCAGAATCGGAAGTTGAGTGTTATTAGGGCCACGGACACTAGGGCGGGAACAATGTATATAGTAGAACATGATAACACGGCCCGAACAAAATTGTACAATAGTATTTTCTGTGGCTCTTTTCCTGTACCGTGGGTAGTCTTGAGGCCGAGGGCAGCAACAAGAACCACGACCTCTGCCCCGATCGGGACGTTCTGACGCAGAGCCAGTGGTATATCTAGACGACTTCTGGCGACCCACTTTAATAATAGGGGTTATGGCTCTGTGGGTATATTATTGCATTGTTACGTGCTCTGTTGCTGGTTCATCGGGCCTGATGAACTTCGAAACTGAAATCAATCATTCTAGCCCGGGAGACGACACACTATGTTAATACTTAAGGATTTGTTTGGATCCTATTTCTCTCGCTCCAAAGCCATATTACCTTACTCGGATACATCGGTTTCAGAATGACGCCTCTCCGCTCGCTTATGTTGATTGGCAGATGAGACGGTTGCGACTTGAACAATATGAGCTAGCTTCGCGGTTTACTACAAACATGGCGAGATCCTGGACGTACAGTATGATTGGAAGACCGGCTTCAGTTGCCCCGATAACACGGCAGGGCCGAGCACTTACAGCAAGACCGCACGCCTCGCGCCTCAGCAACTAGCCTTGAGTATGGTTTAGTATTTCTCTTCGCAATAACGAAAGCGAATAACTTCCCAAAGACCATATTAAAAGGAGGCATATTGACGAGATATTGTATCTAGTATGGGAGCCTTGGATTGCTTCTGAAATTAGCATACTCCCCCATCCAGCAGTCGTGGGCCTGGAGTAGGGGGCCTGCACCTCCACGATATCCACTTGCAACGAAGAGTCAATCACAAGGATGGTATGAGCTCAGGTTGGAAGGACTAGAAAGTATCTTATCGCTACCTAAGAGGTGCAAGGTCGCTATCCCGTGGCGAGACTTGATAGGGGCGACGCGTCGACGATCCCGATAGGTCGTCACCATTAATGTGTATCAAATTTCTGGCATCGTTGGGATCTTAGATCCTCATATTTCAAAGTAGTCGATAGGGCGGACTTGGCGGTTTCGGCCAGATATGGAGGCAATCTTCAGGTGTATGGGCTGTTCTTGCCAACTCCATATGCCCATCCTCGGTCGCATCTTTCTCGTCTTGTCTGAATCTAGCTGTCTGAAGACCTCGGTGCTTTGACTTGGACATCAAGGGCTAGTGCTAGATGGGACAAGCATGCGCATCAGCAGAGAGTACCCTCAAGAATACCATATGAAAGTCCGATTTTTATTTATACAGGCTCAACGGTATTGGAACATTATTCACCGGTCTATTCTGCTACTGCAGTCCCATCCTGTCCCCTATCGCAATGTCTATCCTTAGCTAGTCGGACATCCACCCTAATCGTCATCGTCCTGCATGCCGGTCAGCGGGCCCGCGAGGCCCTGCATGCGCCGTCCCAGGAGGTCCTCCGAGCTGTCTAGCTTAACGAAGCTCTTCGACTTGCTCCCGCCGAACCTCGCACGGCCGTTCGTCTTCTTCATACTCGTTTTCTTCGCGGCGACGCCGTTGTGCACGCTATGTGCATCCGCCGACTCATCCTCTTGCTCCTCCGTGACGAGCGGCGGCGGTGATGGCTGCTGCTCTTTCCGCGTCCCCGCCTCGTCACCCCCCGACCGGCCCCTCATCCGCGTCATGGCAATCTCGAGGGGCCGGTCTGCGTCGCCGCTCGATTCGGTGCGGTGGTGGTGGTGGTGGTGGGACCGCTCCTCTTGTTGTTGCTGCTGTTTATGACGACGCAGGACCACGGCGGCGCGCCGCGCCTGCTCCTCGCGCAGGTCGCGTTTCTCGGCGGCGTTGAGCAGGTCGACGGCCCATCGCGCGCAGCGGTCGATGAGCTTCCACGCGGGCGGGTACAGGAGCGGGAACTGGGTGAAGCCGTGGCTAATGCCGGGGATCAGGGCCACCTCGGCGACGTCCTTCTCGTCGAAATCGGCTGCGTCGTCGCCGGTGCCCTGAACGTGCAGCGCGCGCTTGACCCGGCGCAGGCGGCCGGCGAAGATGACGGTGTCGTCGACGAGCGGGTCGCGCTCGCCCGTCAGGAAGTAGGTTTTAGGGAAGCGCTGGAGCAGGACGTCCGGGGCCAGGATGGGCGAGAGCAGATAGTCCTGGGAGAAGTCCGGCCGGTTGTGGGGGCCTATGTAGAGGATGACCATGGCCCGCATCATCTCCGGCGTTAGTACGCGGTCTTGGAAGAACGCAAACATCGACGCCATTGTCAAGCGTGTCGACATGGGCTGGGGACGATGGGACAGCGATTTGGTGTCTCGTTGAGATATCGGGGATGGAGGGTGGTTGTTCAACCATGTCTGGCGGTTAGCGTGCGAGTACTCGGGCTGGGGATTCCGAGTCGCTTTAAGCGTGTTGTTGTCGCCCACCGCAGTCTTCCCATTTACCGGCTTAGAAGGCGGGTTGTCTTGGTAGTCGTCCTCATCATCAGACTGGTGAGGTGTCCCAACTAGGTCATTGTATTGCATGCTTTTGTCACGGAGATATATTTTGTTCGTTGCCCTCGTCCGTTGGTCCTTGATCAGGGACATCTGCTCGTCGGACATCCAGTTTCCGATATTCATGTCCAAAGCAGGATAGAGAAGTACAAGCCCGTCCGGCACAGGAAGCTCGGTCTGAACTAAGGCTGGTCGCCGATTCGTAGTAGCACTCTCGATGACCATCAGGGTCATGGCTGCTGCGAGGTTCCCTCCCGCACTATCTCCCGTCAAAACCACTTTCGGGATCTCCCGCCCCGACATCCCTATGCAACGGCCTTTACTTCGCATAATAGTCGTGTATACGTCAAAGCATTCGTTCAGTGCGTAAGGATAGGGAAACTCGGGTGCTTTCTTGTAATCCAGGCTGAGAATTGGGAGACCGGTCTTACCTGCCCATGCGAAGAGCTTGTCATCGTTACACCTCGGATCCATGGCCACGAAACCACCACCGGGTATGTCCAGGATCATCTTGTTGATGTGTTCTAAGTCTGAGATGGGTCCATCGTAGTATAGCCATCCGGAGACCGGTTCCTTGTAATCACTGGTGTTGGGTCTGGGTATGCGAATGGCCCGAGGAGGCCATCGCGTAAACCGCGGCCGTATAAGGTTCTGGAAGAAAGTGAGGTAGGGAGTTGTACCCTTATTCCAACTAACTCGCATATGCTCGACAGTCAGTGCGCCTCTGACCTTGCGAACCTTCTCATCGGCGCGCTCCGCCGCGATCATGTAGAAGACGGAGAAGACCATGCTCGCCAAATCCCTTAGCCACTTCTTTCTGATCTTCATGGTTGTCCAGAACCCGGCATCAAGCGCGGTCAGAACCCATGTGGCGCGAAAGTAGGTCGCATCATACATTTTAGCCATCGGCTCGGGACTCGCAAGGCCAACGAGCGTGCTGAAGTTACGAGCCGCATAGAGGTACATCATGGTGAAGACGACGGTCCGCCATGTTGTCAAAACTTTCGAGGAGAGCTTGGACAAAACTCGGATTCCCGGTGGTCCATGACGGTGGCCCCTAATATGTCATTAGCTAACTCGTAACTGAGAAGAACAACAAATTGTGAAACACTTACTTGATCGCGTAGCAGGCCCAAAAGGCCAGCACTGCGAGCACCTGGAGGCGGCGCGACTTGACGGAAGGCCGGCCTAAGACGTGATCCAACATTCTTTAGAATCAATGATGTTGGTGATACTACACGCGTTCTGAAGCTAGCCACCTTAAAATAGATCGCAGAACAGTCGAGCCATTGTATAGTGTATCAATGGGAGGCAACGAATTGAAACAAAGGCTGTGTTTATTATACGGCCCTATGATCTTACAGACACCGAGTATGATTGTAAAAGACTGTATATACAAGTGTTATCATTCACCCTAATAAGAACATCTAGGAAAAGAAGAGGGCGCATTATTACTAGAAACAAGGGACGTAAGTCCGAGGTCTGAAGAGACAGACATCTTCTTATTAGGCTCGGTCATTGTCATGCGGTACAAGTAGCTGCTGATAAGCCGGAGAGACATGGATGGAATGCGGCGTATGACCGGCGGTTGGAGACGATCCAAGGCTTACCCGTAGGTAACCCAGGGCTCCTACTGAGCGACGCTTGCATCACTGGCTGACATGTGAAAGCCGCCGATGGGGTGCTCGGGGGCCGATATGCTCCACCTACTTAATATGGTTAGCGCTTGCGACCACCGAGAGCGTCATTGCATAAGGCGCAGGGACGGTTACACCCCACGAAACGTGGGCTGATCTATTAATAATAATGGATTTCCCCTTGTTAAAGCCGGATGCCTCGCAGCAAAGAACGCTTATCCCGGTTGCTTGTCGACCTCGACTTCGAGTAGCGAAATGTGCGCCTCATCCCTTATTTAGGAACACATACGACGACAATCCAGCTAGCAGTGAATCTCGTGAGAACAAACCCGCATCTCTGTGGGGGACTCTTCCGGCGGTTTGTGGGGAAGGATGTATTGTACTAAACCAGGGGCAGTTTCGTCAATTGCCCCGGTAATGCCATTTTGGAGCAATCACATGGTTGAAATTGAACTTGACGACAATTAGTGTAGAATGTCCGAAAGACAGGCTGTCAGTCATAATCCAAAAACCATACCCATTCCCTACCGGGGACACCCTCTTGGCAGGAAACGTCTACGATTTCTGCCGGATCGTGGCTGGCTGTATGGGTGCCGTAGGGAGGCGAAACAACCTAGGCACGTGAGTATTCGCTTGGCTTAGTAAATGTGAAGCTGAAGGCCAAATATCACGGTTCGTGTCTGACATTGAAATCCCTCCCGCAAAGCATGCAGAGCGAGATTCCGGCGGCCATATCGAATATCGAAATTTTGAGGTTTCTTGGGTCTCGATCCAGGCTGCTCCGTTGCGACAAAATGAAGATGACAAAAGATGAGCCGCCGCCTCAGACGATAGGAGTCTGGCTTCCCAATGACTAACTTAGCAAGATGGTTGTAGCAGATGATATCGGACGCGGTGAAGGCATCTATACAATCTCTAACGAGAAGGAAAACAGGAATGCGTCCTTTGACTACACCCTGTGAGTGTCTTGGTACTCATAGCATAGGCGGCGACATCGGAGCCTGATATGCGTTACCGCACTTATCGATAAGAAAACATGCACCGTCTCGAAAGAAAACATAGAAGACTCATCTCAAAGCTCCAAGGTCCGGAGGCGTAGTACCTGATAAGTATTATATCTGAGCTCGAGTTTCCGTGAGTGGCTTGATTTCTCGTCAGCACTGGCACTCGAAAATGGCTCTTCGACTCTGTGGTCGGCGGATTGCCTCTGCTGGCGTCCGGAGTCTATCGTCACAGGCATCAGTCCCTGCATCTAATCTCTCACAAGAAGTAAAAGCATCCATTACCCGCGATGCTTCCCTTCCGAATCCGGACCCAGCGGAAGACTCTGCAAGCGCGGCGCTGGTGAATGAGCATTCAGCGTACATGCTGGCGACCTATGCCAGACCACCACCGGTGTTCGTCAGAGGCGAAGGATCTTACTTGTGGGATCTGGAGAACCGCAAATATCTGGATTTCACATCTGGAATTGCCGTCAATGGCTTGGGGCATTGTGACCCTGGGCTGTCGAAGCTCATTGCGCAGCAGGTCAGTCAAACACGCTCAATTGGAATCGTCGCTGCTTCTCTGCGATTTTAAAGTTGTTCCTGGCTTATTAGAGACAACTTGGGTTTCCGTGTTACTCTTTCTGCTCCGGCCTTGACTGATTCGAACAAGGCTAAAACGTTATGGCACGCGTCAAACCTCTACTACAACCCCTGGACTGGCGCGCTTTCCCAGTTACTGGTTCAGAAGACGCTGGAGTCCGGCGGCATGCACGATGCCGCGACGGTATTTGTCTGCAATTCGGGCACCGAAGCCAACGAGGCGGCAATCAAGTTTGCTCGCAAAAGTGGCAAGGTACTTGACCCTGAGGGGTCTAAGCACGAAATCGTCTCCTTCCAAGGTTCATTTCATGGACGGACCATGGGGAGTCTGTCGGCGACCCCAAACCCGAAGTACCAAGAGCCATTTGCTCCGATGATACCGGGCTTCAAGTATGGGGCGTTGAACGACGTAGGGGCGATCAACGACCTTGTCACCGAGCAGACGTGTGGAGTCATCATCGAGCCCATTCAGGGTGAAGGCGGCGTCAATGTCGCAACCGAAGAGTTCCTTGTCACATTAGCGAAGAGGTGCCGAGAAATTGGCGCTGTCTTGATCTATGACGAGATACAGTGCGGCATGTCAAGGACGGGTGCATTCTGGGCCCATAGCAGCCTCCCCAAGGAGGCGCATCCCGATGTTATCACAACGGCTAAGGCGCTAGGCAACGGCTTCCCTATCGGTGCCGTCGTTGTCAATAGGGACGTCAGTGAGAAGATGAAGGTCGGCGACCACGGAACTACGTTCGGCGGCAACCCGATGGCCTGCCGCCTCGCACACTATGTCGTGTCTCGGCTGACGGACCCGGAGCTCCAGAAGGGCGTTCTTGAGAAGTCCAAGATCTTCACACAGCGATTCGAGAAGCTGCGCGAGCAATATCCGGATCTGATAACCGAGATCCGAGGCAAGGGTCTGATACTCGGCGTTCAGTTGACGCAGGACCCGTCACCGATAGTCAAAGCCGCCCGGGAGCGGGGGCTATTGGTTATTACCTGTGGTACCAACACCCTGAGGTTCGTCCCGCCGTTGACAGTGACAGCGGAAGAGATTGAGGGCGGCCTAGATATCCTCGAGGCGGCAATCAAAGCCTCTCGGTGACGAGCAAGATCTCTTATTTCCCCGTTGAGTTGTTTATCTTCGTAGGGAGTTCACGGCGTCTTAAAACAGAGGACAGTCTTCAAAATGCTTGTTTATAACCGGAAACTCGACAGGCCGGGAGAGAAATCTTGAACTGCGCTCAAAGCCACAGCTGCGTCGACAAAGCGACCTTAAATTTATCAGTGAATCATCTATCATGCCCGCTGAGTGAAGCCTATAAGTACGGGCTTCTTAAACGATGTTATCTCCCCTCAATCTCTTAGACATAGTAAAGACCTGCGTCGGTTCTCCATTTCATGCCCGGCCTTTCATCAAGACGGCCTTCATTAGGTAAGCGGAGAGCTTAACCAGCCTCCGCCGCCGATGTCCTACCGGCCCCCCAAAAAAGAGACATGCTCTTCATAGTCCAGCAATCGGCGCCCTCCTCGTAAACGGGCAATTGAATGTTCGTAAAGCGGGTGAGACCCCGCGCAGAGGGAGGAGCATGAAGAAGGTCGACTTGCTATACGTCGACACGCAAACGGAGGCGTTTGCGTGAGATCTCCATGCAGCGGAGCGCCCATAAGCAGCGGCAGTGCCGACCACGGTTGTTTGGTCGGGGACATCAAGGGCCGGGGTTCCGGCGACGGGGTGGATGGAATTCATAAGGGGCCGTCCAAAGGAAATTTGGATGGGGGAGAGTCATGACGTAGGTGTCTACTGTCGATTTGCGTAATCGTCAAATGTAGCGCCATGTCCTTAAATCCGAACCCCCATCTGCGATTGTCGGACACAAGAAGCCACAGCATAATCGTGTTCGAAGCAGGAAACGGACCCTTAGACCCATATACCTTCTTATTAGTTAAGGACGGCAATCCACCACATCGCGCAGTAGATTTGAGCTTTCGCTGACGCTCACACTCCGATCTACAATGCCCGATGCGGGCATTCTCGCCGTCATAGCTGCAACTATGACAACCGTGACTAGAATATGTCTGATGTCAGGTGGCCAGGGACAAACCCATGAGGAGGCGCAGAGGACTCGGGATCAGTGACTAAATAGAGTCTACAGGAGTTTTATAAATAATCACCGATCTTCGAATTCCGGTCAGGTAGATGTAAACAGCGTAACACGGAAAGCAACTAGACCAAGAACAAGCACAAGCACTCACAAAAAAACCCGATCCCACCAATCACGCTAAATGAACCAGCGAACAGCCATGCGAACCATCACACGCCGGCTAGCGAGCGGACGGAGCCTCCTCGTGCCGTCCTCCCCGCGCCTACTCCTCCGAACCGCCGTGCTCAGCCGGCCGCTCTCGACGACGCACGCGAGGACCGCGTCGCAGGAAAACGAGTATGGTCAGGGCGTCTCGCACGCCACTGGAAAGTCGAAGGTGCCCGAGAGTGTGCAGAAGGCGGCACCCAAGACGCTGGAAGACGCGCTGCCCGACTTCGTACGTTGATGTCCTCCTGTAGTGCCAGCGCCGCATTTACTACCAGTTGGGGTAGATGCGGTCTCTGTCTCTCTTCGCCGTGTAGACTAGGTCGGTCGTCGCTGACGCAGGACAGATCCATCCTACGGGCAAGGACCCGGGCCAGTCTACAAACAAGGCGCACGCGAAGGACGGGGGCGACGCCTCGGTCGTGCCCAAGAAGGTGCAGGAGAAGCTGCCCGAGGGCGCCGAGAGGGCGGTCCCGAACGCGCTCCACGATACCGGCGATAAGTAGAGTAATACCAGCACCAAGTATTCAATTCGAGACACGTAATTTGCAGGTTGCCGGTCACTTTGTGAAGGTGGCTTGATGCCGGTTTGGGATGATATAAGAATACCAGCCTACTGATTATTCGTATAGATACAGAAGGAGAAAGAAAGGCAATGAATGCAACCATAGCAGTACAGAAACGAAGCGCTTCGCCTCCCAGGCAGCCATCCGGACTCCAGACCCATAATGCATTTGACCCATTGTACACGTCCGTAACCGTCGCGGACCGTAATGCCCCGTATACGTAACCCACCAACTCGTATCGTACCTAGCATCGACCGCTTCATGTATCGTCCGGACCCTTAAGACGAACGCCTCCTTGCCCGCCGGTATAACACTCCATCGCGATTCCCCCGAATCGACACCACCTGAGATTCAGGCCACTCCGCTGACCGCGCTTCCCGTCTTCGACATGAGCTCTCATTTCTCATAACGGCATGAGGTAGCTTCGAGGATCCAGCATATTCGAATGCATCATCCGGTTTATTCGAAAGGTGCACAAGTGAATGCCCCTCGGACCTTTCCTGAGTTGTACGAGTGGATCTGCAACGATGGCATAAGACATTAGCAATTGTCTGCCGAGAATATAGGGACTTGGCGGAGGAAGGAAAACTCACAATATCGTCTATACTGGCGTAGGTGCCGCCGACCAAGACCATGATGCCGATCAAGAAGATGAAGGCGTTCGCGGCGCTCTTCAACCAGTTGCGCCTCTCGTACCAGGCCCCCTGCTTGATCAACGCGAACCACATTATGGCGGGGAAGTAGAAGGTAAAGCCCGAGATGAACAGCGAGGAACTGATCGACAGCAGGTCGGAGAAGAACGGGATGGCTTCGGCGATCACCCACGCTATGATGGTGATCGCCGTGATGAGGACAAGCCACGTGATCCAGCCCTTTGGGGTGTTGATGTACCGGGTGACGGAGTTCCGGAACATGCGACCGTGGATATACCGGGCGGCGACCGTGGTGTTGATCGACCCCGATATGAAGATGACGGGGAGGCCGATGCCGAAGGCGACCTTCGACAGCAGCGATCCGGCGGAGAGCAGGGCGGGCGACTTCACGTCGGGCCCGACGAACGCGTAGATTAGGGCGCCGGTCAACGTGTAGATCACTATCTCGATGATGCCAAGCGCCCAGATGGACTTGACGTAGTCCTTCGGTGTGTGCATCTCGTCCATGAACGAAAACTGGCAGATGGCGAAGCTATACGCAAAGACGATGTTGGTGATGGCGATGAAAGCACTGGTGAAAGTCACACCCGGTTGCGGCCAGGCCGACCATTCGGCCACGGCTCCCGAACTTTTCACGCCGGTCGCGATCATAGTGATGAGGATGGCAGCCATAATGGACACGAAATCGATGTAGCCGAGAATGGCCACTTCAGCGAAAGACGGGGGGATAGCGAGCAGCAGGAGAATGATTGCCGACACGACACCGAAGACGAGGGAGCAGGCGCCATTGTTCGTAATGTTAAGAAAGGCAATGGTTCCCGTAAGAGTATGGCTCCCCACGAGGAAGGTCAGCTGCAAAACAAACATGACCGAGACGAGCTCGTATCCGAACTTTCCCATCAGCAGACGTCCCACGTCAGCATAATGGGCCACTTCAGGATAGGCAAGCTTGACCTGTCCAACGACGTAGCTGGTATAGATGGCTACAAGGCCGATCCCGACGCAGACAAGTGTGCCAGCGACCATGCCCAGCGTGGCGAAAGCCGCCGGCATGCTAAGACTTCCCAGGGCAATAGCCTCAACAATCAGGACGACCGTAAGCCGTTTCCAGCCCAGCCGGTTGAAGTGTGCATGTCCCTGCTCAGCCTTCGCCCTCTCCGCCCCGGAGATGTCCCTAACCTGGCCTACCACCTCAGCATCGTCAAACGAGGCGTTCTGTGCCAGAGGAGCCGCTGTGGAGGACTTGGAAGAGAACTGCTTGTTCTCGGGGTCGCTGTCCATCTCGAGGCTCAGGTAATCCGCGCCCTAGGCAAGTGTCTGGTGAGAGATGTTGCGGAGGGGAGGGTCTAGCGACGCGGTAAGATTACTGATGGTTAATCAAAACCTGGAGAGAGAAGAGGGGAAGAAGAGAGGAGAAGCAAGCAACGGAAGATCTGGAGAACGCCGGATATGTGGGAGGACGGGGAAACGAGCAATATTTTTAACGTTTGGCCGACGCCAGCGTGCAACCATTAGTCATATAAACTTCCCCGAGATCCGCTCATGAGTAAAAGTTCGGACCAGACGTGGGGCGACACGCCGACGAAGCCCCTATCATCAGTCTGTGCGAAAAGAGGCCGGGTTTCTAGGTTCGTCCCAATATTCCTCGTGGAGTCGGACTCCGCTCGCAGTTCATCCAAGACGAGATATGTGATACAAGGTTCATGGCGATTCCGTCAGTCTGTCAGTCTGTCAATCATCAACGGTCAGGAACGCTCACATTTTCGCTGTCCACTGTCAAGCTTTTTGAGCCGCATGCTCATTCCAGAAACGGAATGGCTCGCTGATATAGGATGGTGAGGCAACCACAACCACAACATTAGCACTGTCTGACTTGCCACGGTCGGAAGCAGCCGCCGATTCGCCCCATAGAAATCCAGGGTTCTTTCCATTCTACACTAGCGCGTGGTGATGCTGACGTTAAGCTTTTTTCTTTCATCGGCAGTCACGGCAGGGACCAACTGGAGTAAGTGCGGGTGACTTTTCTCCGACCTGATGTCATTCCCACGACTGGTGCCTCTTTCGGGTCTTGGACCTCGGGAAGGACACTGCTGACACCGAAGCCGAAAACGGTATAAGCTCTAGATAAGTGTATTAGCCAGTGGTTCTATATTCTACGTTAACCATATTTAGCAAGTCGCATACTTATTCTACAGCCTCACTTCGAGAGGTTTAAGGTGCAATGACCATCTAACTCAACCCTGAAACACAAGCGCAAGGGGGAAGGATAACAATGTTCGCAATGCAATTTGGTTCAACGGTTTACTGAGTATCGGGCTTTAGGTTAATATCCCTGTCTCGTACCATCTAGCGACAGTTGGATAAATCTCTGATACGACGACCTCGTGAGACATTAAGCTGGAAAAGGCTAGAAGCGTTGGAGAAATACCTGTTGAGGATATTAAACTTGGCCCTAAGACGTAGTAAGTCAACAGGAAAGGCGATTGTCCAATCATTTCGACATTGTAGGTGGGACCAAAGGGCCCGCCTCAGAGTCTCGAGCCAGGTACCGTGTGGTTGGCCGTTGGCGGAGAGGTGAACCCACTCAAATCCGCCCACGGGGACGAGAACTATATTGCGCTTAACCCGGCCATAAATGATCCGACTAAGGAGACGATCGGCATAGCGAGTCTTATACATGGTGCATGCGGTATAAGTAACTGCCTGCCTGCAGGGAGCTGTGCTTTACTCCAACGGGATATCCCGGAACATCAGGACGCTTTAGCTTTATATTGTAAAGAGGGCTTCTATCCACGGCCAAGAATTATGGGAAATTACTATGTCCATGTTGCTGACTACAAAACAATAGCAGCCCTGGGAGAAAGCTAGATAGTGGTGCTCGTTCGGGTTCGGGAGTGGCACTGCACCCCACGTGCCTTCTGTCCAACGTTTCGCTTCTGCATCCTCCTCGATCTGTTTGATGAGCTTGCCTGAGCTTATTTGAGTGTATGTCTGCCGCATATTATCTTTGAAACGGTTTATGCGCATGTATCCCATGTATGGGTGTAGTTTTCGGAGATACCGGGAGCAGGAATACATATCGGGCCAGACCCCTATCTTGATAAGTAGCAGCTTCCAGGTCACGGAAACCAATGGCCTTTGACGCAACTTCGACGCCAAATAATGGTATAGCACCGTTTAATGGACTGTTCTTCCAACTTCCCAGAGCTGATCGCTGTGGGTGGCCGTGCGCATATGTAGAGAGTCTAATAAGACGCGTCGTTGGAATAGAATACCGTGCTCAGGTCCTGGGACCTCCTCAGCCAGTGCTGGAGGATGCTGAATAAGTTCTCGGGTGGTGTACCATGGAATGCGGGCGAGCCTCTCTTAATGGCGGAATCTTTCAGTTCGTTTTCGTAGGTGGTCTGACGCGGGATATTGGCATTCGGTAAGGTGAACTGTCTGAGTCCCGGCGTCTGGGATACATTCACTGATTCCGGGGCGGTAACCAGTGTCCCGTTAAATTCGGAAAAAAGCCACGAGAACACAGCCCGCGCTCCTTTCTGAAGTAGCGCGGCTCGAGGAGCTTCGAGCAGTTATCCCGGCGGAATAGGAGGAAATGAATCAATAACTGCGTGTATCTGTTCATTATTTACCCGGAAAGTGCTTGATATTTTCGACGTGAAGCTCGTTTCGCAGCGTAGATATCCATACTTGTATCCTGGGGAGCTGCTGCCTCATCATAAACAGAGGCGCTCAGATAGCAAGGAAGGAAGCCTAGAAGGGCGGGATCTCGCGGGAACGGAGATAATCTAGTCCGTCAATGGGAAATTCTCAAACTTCTTGCGGCAGGCCTGCAGAACAAGTAAGAGGCCGAAAGATTTTACACCTCAGCAACTGACCACAGATGATGCAGAACCCTGTCGGATCACTACTTGCAACTTTCATGATGTTATCATGGATCTCTCGAGCACTCCACCTGTTCTGGCGGAAGTGGAGGAATTGTGAGGTTTCCGGCTCAACACATCAGTCAGGAAGTTGGGGTCAGAGTTTGCAGACCATGAAGTCTTTCCAGGGTCTGTCGGTTGTAATTATAGTAATGGTGATATTACTTGGACTCGCGATCAATGCTGAAGATGGACGCAGAAGCCCACGTATTCGACGTCTCCACAGCGTAAGAACTCGAGGCGTACAGGGACCGACTTGACGCCATCCTTGATGCCTCATGCAGACCGATGAAAACTTTCAAGTTCATGACAAAGGATAAGAACTCATATTCCTCGTTGCTCATCATCTGGGTGTACTTAGATATCCCCGTCAACCAGAAAGAGAAAGTTTGCTGGAGTTATGTGCAAGTCGGCAAGGCGTTGATGTACATCGTTCTCGTCTGGCTCTTCATCCGGCCCAGTCGGGACCGTGTCATTGACTCGCTTATTATACCTCTGGCGAACCGCTGCTTTTTTTACGCGACTGCTCGGCGGCTTCTCGATCGTGCGTTTCTGCCTGACCGAATCAGCTGGATAAGTAATGACGCGTTGGATTGATTCGTTATTGGAGCCTGACTACGGGGAACAAGATTGAGTACAAACGCATACAGAACACAATCCCTTTGCTATATAGATGGATATCAAACGTCAGGGTCAGGGTCTCCCTGTGCAAAGGCGTTGTCGATCTTAAATCGTCTCGGAATCGCTCGAGAAGCGAAGTAGGCCAAATGGCTCGAAGGAGAGGCAGAGCATCGGAAAAAGCGTTGCCTGTCTTAGGCACACTTCCGGTCAACTTCTGGTTCCCCTACTTTATTCTAACCCTTGGATTGAGACCGCGCACGAGAATGATCTTGATTCTCATTAACTTCTAAAACCAGCGTCTTCGAGAACGTACACATAGGGGCCGAATACCCTAATACCTGCTAGTGATGGACACGCTCCTCAAGGGCATCAGATGCCTCTACCTGGCCCACTTTCATCTCCCCCAATTTCACAGCTGTCTGAACAAGTGTCTTCTAAGGACCTGGGCATACTATTTGTAGGAATATATAACTATATTACGCTTGAACTACTAACGCAGTTCGAGCGCCCGATCTTTCGCCATAATCCAAGTCTATTCCCATTATAAAGTTATTGAGGTTCATACCTCTTGGCTATGTCGTGGACGCCGTCTAGGCTCATAAGGCGAATTCGTAAAGCCCACCTTCTTCATGCCCATTTTGCGCCACTACACCGTTCTGCTCTTATTTCCCGGAATCAAGCGAACTACAAACATTTACTGGCGTAGAAAATCAAAGTCCGATTCGATTACCCTGAAGCTCTGTCTTAAGCAATTACTGTTAATAAATACAACGCTCACAGGATGATATATGGGTATTATGCCATCAGCAATACTGGCTGGAGCTGGATGGTTTACGCAAGGTCGTACAGACACTGGCCAACATGATCAAGCCAGTCTTATGCCTTGGTAACTGAAGCACGGGGATCGAATAATAAAGGTTGGCTGATATAACACTTAACCATTGGCATTATATTAGAAAGGTTGCGGCAGCGATAGGAGCACTATACCTATTCAACCAGACCGCTTTAGCCACATGGTTACTCGCGGGTATAGGCGGGTAAATAGGTGTGTTTATAATGCTCATTACTGCCGACCACATACAACTTTTTGGGGATTAGCTAAAGCACCCTTTATACCTCGGGCCTAGACATTAACCCTCTACTAAATTTGAGGGAAGCGACCTGGTGTTGTGGTCAAGTCTAACAGCAGACGGAACCACTTGTGTTCTGCATACTACCTTTCCCTTATAAGCAGACTGCCGAAGGCTGTGGATGGTGGATTTTCTATCCGTATCTTCACTGATGTTGAGATTTAGTACAATCCCAAAGTCTTGAATCTGCATTATAGACGCGATGATCCTTGTACATCTGTTACGGAGAAATCGATAAGCATCTGGTGCTATCACTTGCAATGTAGATCCGCCATGGTGTAATGCATGATAGGGTGACATCGGCAAGGGCAGACCTTCCACTTTCGTACCTGCCGATACATACCAAGAAATCTAGACCCCAGGGGGTCCGCGGGGATCTGCTCTTTCCAAGAAAAGGCAGCTCCCAGGCAGTCCAGGTTATCAAAAACATGTCTTCTCACCTGCCTCTTTGATAACACAGCGGGCATAGGTCTAAATGGCGTCACGGCAATGGTATGTTATCAAAGGAGAAAGGGGGGGTCGGTTCACATCTATATGAAGGTGTGATTACCTAGCCAGCCCGGAACACAACAGGCTGTCTCCAGGAGAACAGACCCAGATATCATGAAGAACGCCGCCATCCTGTCGATCGCCCTAGTCCCCTTGGCGCTGGCCACGGCAGTGCCGAGGTCAGAAAAGGTGGACTACACCGGGTACCAGGGCCTGCGCATCACCTTACCCGAGAATGCCACCGGCATCGAGGAGCAGATCGAAGATATCGCGGCCCATATCCTGAACCCGGGCCAGGTGACCCACCTTGACGCGGTAGTTGCTGCGGACAAGGTCGATGCCATCAAGGCGCTCGCGCCGGAGGTCGAAGTCCTCGTCGAGGACGTCGGCGCCGCCATCGCCGAGGAGGGAGATGTCGTCTCGGCATATGCGGGTAAGTCCGCCCCATAGGCCCCCAAAACTCTGCAAGCAGGTAATGAGGGCCGGCTAACCTACGACTTTAGTGCCGAGCGAGTCGTGGTTCACGGCGTACCACAGCTACGCCGACCACATCCAGTTCCTGCGGGATCTGCAGGTGGGGTATCCTTCCAATTCCGAGATCATCACCACGGGCACCTCCGTGCAAGGTAGAACCCTCACGGGTATCCATATCTGGGGAAGCGGCGGCAAGGGGTCGAAGCCCGCGGTTCTCTTCCACGGCACTGTCCATGCCCGTGAATGGATCACCACCATGGTTCGTCCCGAACTCGTGTAGACAGTCTACTGAGATGCGAGGTCGCTGACAAACCCCCCATTGATAGGTAGCTGAGTACAACGCCTGGCAGCTGTTGACCAAGTACAGCACCGACTCGGCCGTCAAGGCTCTTGTCGACAAGTTCGACTTCTACATCATCCCAATCGTGAACCCGGACGGTGCGTACTTGTCCATTGTTGCGTCCCGAGCCCCGCATGGGTGTGCCTGCCGCCGTCGGACTTCGCTAACGTGATAATGGCTGTGGACAAATAGGTTTCGTCTACAGCCAGACGACGGACAGGATGTGGCGGAAGAATCGACAAACCGTGAGCGGCAACTCCTGCGTGGGCCGCGACAACAACCGCAACTGGGCGTACAAGTGGGAGGTGTCGGGCGGCGCGTCCACGAACCCGTGCTCCGAGACGTACAAGGGCCTGGCCGCCGGCGACGCCCCCGAGAACAGGGGCATGATGGCCCATGTCAACTCACTGCGCGACGCCCGCGGCATCCGGCTCTACATCGACTTCCACTCCTACGGCCAGTACATCCTCTGGCGTGAGTCTCGCCCTGCTCCCCTTCCTCAGCGAATGCTTGCGATTTGATGTTTCATGTATGTGTGTATAAGTCAATGGTGTGACTGATTGACTCGCGCTCCAGCATACGGCTACGACTGCAACCTCGTGGTCCCCGACGACAGGGCTCTCAACGCGCTCGCGTCGGCGGGCCAGTCGGCCATCCAGGGGGTCTCGGGGACTAGTTACACGGTTGGTAATTCGTGCCGACACCTCTACGCGACGACGGGGTCTGGGCCCGATTACGTGTATGGCGTCGGTGGTGCTGCCTACTCTTATACGATCGAGCTGAGAGACAAGGGCAACTACGGATTCACGCTGCCGGCGAGCCAGATCCAACCGACTGTGAGGGAGACATGGGCCGGGGTGGTGGCAATGCTGCAGAGGACCTGATCGCATGTTACCATTTTCAGATCATGGTTTGGAAAGTGGTGTTTATGGTGCTAAATAGTAAACTTATTGCTACCTGCCTACAAACGTACTCCTGGTATAGGCTAAGGCAAATGCATTAGTAGCTGCTAACAATATCAGCAATATTCTATAGTTTATTGTCTATGTCCGCTGCGTATGTCTATATTATGCCAATATGTGCAAAACCGCGCAAAAAGGCTATGAACAAGACACACCACCCGGACGACACGTCATCAACTATCACCACCACACCAGCCAACCATTCATCTCACGACGCCCCGTCCTCCGACTCAAGCCCCTCAAGATCGATCTCCGTAGACGTAGGCCCGTAGCCGCCAGCCGCGGCGACGTTCTCGCGCTGATAGAGGAAGCAGTCGTCGGTATGCACGGTGTCGGGCGCGAACTCGTAGACGCGCACCTCGGCGTTGCGCCAGGGGTGGTCGCTTGGGGCGCCGGCGCTGTCGGCCGCGAGCTGGCGCAGGATGTCGCCGTGCGCGACGAGCACGATGGTCTTCTCGGGCCTGTCCCTGAGCCAGCGGCGCACCCAGGCGGCGCGCGCCGCGAGGGCGCCGGCCTCGGCGGCCCAGAACCCGCGCTTCGACGTCCAGTCGTCGGGCAGGCCCCCGAAGTCGATGCCGGCGAACTCGGGGTCCGCCTCGAGCGCCGCGCGGTCCGACCCCGTGTCGCACGGCAGGTCGTTGCACTCCTGGGCCTGCGGCACGCAGACGAGGGCCCGGGGCCCGCCGAGCCGCGCGAGCGCCGGCCCGAACCCCAGCAGCGCCGTCTGCAGCGTCCGCCGCAGCGGCGACGACGCGATCAGCTCCGCCTCGGCCTGCAGGTCCGGGATCGTGCGCGCGAGCGTCGCCACCTGCTTGCGGCCCAGGGGCGTCAGTGGCGCGTCGGGGACTGCTCGGTTTTTGTGCGTTAGCGGTGGATTGGTTGAGAGGGGGAGGAGTGGGCCCCCCGGGGGACGGGGGGAGAGAAAGGGTATGGGGGGGATGGGGGAAAAGGAGGAGGGGCGTTGATGTACTATAGTAGTCCAGCGAGACGTTGTGCTCGGCTTGCCCGTGGCGGACGAGGATTATGCGCGAATTGGGCGCCATTTCTATGCTTTCTGACTGAGATGTCTATGCTGCTCTATCTGTATTCTGAGTACTCGGACGCAATGAGGTTGGGGGATAATGCAGCTCTATGATTAACCTATAAGTTTATTAGCAGAGGGAATCTATGAAATGGGTGAAGGTTATGTCTACATGCCATACAATACTTCCTACGTAGCAGTCGCCTTTTGAAGCCTTTAGGCGTGAAGACGTCGAGGTGGATTGACAGTCTACTGGAACAAAATATCAAGAATGAAAGGATACTGGGTGGATCGCCATCTGGTGAACAGCTGTCAAAGATCAGTGCATTGGAAGAAGGGCGCGACAGGTACATCGCTACCTAGGGCTGCTTGGTAATATAAGGAGTCGTCACTGATGGCCCGGGAATAAGGGTCATGACAGTCCACAGGGCAATCGAGAGAACTTCAACCGTGATTGTGGTGAAGAGCATAATAAGTATGGCGATGGAATTCTTATGGGCACTGCTAAATAACGCGAGATGGTTCACGCCACCGAAGCAAGCAGTCCGTGACCAGATAGGTTATCTTGTAGTCTCAGGGGCGAGGCGATTATAGTCAAACGAACATTGGCCTCTATTCACCTCTGCTAGTTATATCCTTATGCCACTTCTAAGTAAAAAGCTACGTGACTCTCATGAATCCAACTGCCTAAAAGAATTGAGAGAAATAAGATAAATAATGCGTGGGGGGTATCTCGTGTTGTACCGATCTAGTTTAGAAACACCAAGCCCGAAAAGAAAAAGCTCTAGGGAACGATGCTTTGCTGTCCGCAGGTTTGGCATACTCGATGAAGCCGACCCAGATGGTCCGTGATCCTTAGCCCGTCTCTAAATGAGCTCGAAAATGTTCTGGAATTCGCCTCGATATGGGCGTCCCATTCACTCACCCAAGCCCGAGGGCGGTCTCTTCCTGAAACGGCGTCGGTGTCCTAAATGGTGCTATCCTCTCCCCTTCATCATCGGCGCCCAATCCGCTCAAGCCGGTAGCACTAGCGTTTCCGCCGGCCTGGGATACCGGACTGGCGGCGCGGCTCGGGGCCACGGACGCGGTCGTCTCACTTACTAGGGCCGGTGCAAAAGCAGCCTTTTGGGTGCGTCTAAGTAGGTTGTTGTCTTCACGTTCTTTCATCAGCTGCTTCTCCGCCTCGATGGCCTTATTCCTCCTGGCCTCGACCTCTTCGCGTCTGACGACCTTCCTAAGCCCCTCCGATGCGTTTATTAACCCGTCGATACTAATGGCATGGTTGGTCATCTGATGATTGATGTACGTATAGATGGCGGCGGGAGTATCGCACTGCAACAGCTGCTGTTCGTTTAGTTTTAGCAGCGCAAGCGCGACCTGGAACAAGAATGTGCTTCCGTCGTTGATGCAGAGAACTACATCCCAAACGCGGAACAGAGCTTCGGCGGACAGACAGTCTGTGAACACACTGAGAAACCACTGGAAGGTCAACGCCTCGAGCTCAATGCTCAGTTCATCCAAGTGCTGGGAAAGTCTCGGTAGAACCTGCGTCACATATTGGCGCAAGACTTGCTGATCCGCGCGCGATGCCATTAAGCTATGGTCATAGTAGCCCTGAGGGAGGATGTGCTCGATAAAGGAACAGAGGACCCAGAATGTCTCCTCGGCCGAAGGCATAATCAGTAATAAATTGGCCGCAATGAGATTCATGCCCTGGCAGTATCCGACCTCAGGATTCCGTCTCGCATATGCTCGCAGGACTTCGCTCAATTTCTGCACGCCAGGACCCCTTCGGAAGTAGATGTTGTCGGTGAGTGTGCGGTTAATGTCCATATCGATTTGTGATACTACGGCAGGGTCGTCGTCGTTGTCCGATCTCGAAACGAGGTCTGCATAGTAGCCGGGCACGCGCTTAGAGAGGGCGCCGGAACACTCTGCCCAGATCTTGGGCCGATTCGCAACAGGTATTCCACCGAGAACCAGGTTTCTGAATTCGTTCCACTTTGCTCGGCCGACCTTGCCCTTGACGCCAAGATCAGCCACGCCGATTGTCTCACCGTCCGTCAGCTTGGCTTCCGGTATCATGACGGGCGCCCTTTGGAAACGGGCCTCGGCGGCTGCTGCGGCTGCGGCGGCGGCTGCTTCACTTTCGCGACGGCGCTCGGCCCGCACCTTTCTTAGGAACTCGTTCCAGCGAACTGTCTTTTCTCTCTGAAGCGCATCGTGGACGTCACTCAATTGCTTCAAAAGCAGTTTTACGGGCTCCGCATCCTCCTGGACGAGTGTGGCAGCGGTTTCTTCGTGCGGTTTAGAGGCTGCTTCATTGTCCAGTGCGGCGGTTGTGCTTGCGGGAGGGACGAAGCCGCGGTCATCCGTAATCAGACCGGGAGATTTTGGGGCCTCAGTGCCGTCTAAGACCTGTATATTCGAGGCAGCGATCGAAGGAGTATGCGACAGTAACTCCGTGGGGAAGGTTGCGATCTTTAAGTAATCCTGCCACCGCTTAGGCTTGGCCTGTTCTGCTACCTCCTCAGTCGAAGATGGAGTTTCCGGCCGTTCGGCGCTGTCGCCTTCGCGCATCGAATTTTCGTCCTCGAATAAAGTAGGCGATACGCTAGATCTTCCACCAGAAAGCATTTCCGCGCGGCTTCCTCGCTTCATCTGCAGGGCAACCTGGGCCGCCTCGCGCTGCCGCTTCTTCCGTCGTTGATCGTAGATGAAACCAAAGCGATCCGTTAGATACTCAGAACCGTTATAATTGTTATAAATATGCGTCAAAGTCGGCGGCTGGCCTTCGGGGGAGAATATGGTGTCCATCTCGACGGGACCAAAGTTATCTGATCTCGTACCGGCCGCATTAGGGGGGCTTGCAGATACCCCTTCCCATCGCTCATGAGGCTGCATGCGCGGACCCGATGGTGTTGCACGTCGCATTGCCATGAGAGCCCTAGGCCCCCCTTGAGTAGATACGGTTCGGTTGGAAGCAGTGGTCTTGGCACTGGTATTCGAAGACGAACGTATAGAGCCGCCCTGGCCTGCCAAATTGGATCTGCCTCTCATCGAGTCGGCATCACGGTTGGATGAAGCCTTCCCAGCGACCAGTTGCAGGGCCATACTAGCCAAGGACGTGGGAGGCTTCTTCGGAGCTTGACCGGAATAGATACTTGAAGCGCGACTGGAGCTCGGTACAGATTCTGCATCGGGTGGTATAAACGAATCTTCCTGAATAACGGGGCGACGATCGCCGTGGTTCGGGGCCCGAATCGCAATGTTCGCTGTCATATCGCCATTTACGCTGCCAGCCCTGCTCGACTTCTTACCGGAACCACCACCCCAAAAGTACTCTTTCCATGCTTTCATAGTTCCTTTCCCCGTATTGGCGTTCTTTGACACAGGGGACGAGGCGCCGGCTCGAATAGTAGCGTCGTTCGTGTCGCTAATGCCCAAGCCGGCAGTTGAATGCGACATGGAGTCGCGCATGGCATCGTTCATCATGTCAGACAGACCTCCATCTTGGCCATGCCCACGTTTCGCTTGCTCCTGGAGCCTGAACTCCGCCTCCACATTCCGGAGCCTTGTCTCGAGGTCGAGGTTAGACAATCCACATTCTAATATGATCTTTCTCAGAGCGCGTTCCCTGGCATCGGCCCTTCTCCGCAGCGTCGCGATCTCGTTGTCGCGGTGGGCCAGATCCTCGGCAATCTGGCGCACTAGATTCACTGCTCCATGTCGCGCAACTAGTCGTTCGATGCGGTCGTCGTCGACAAGATGTAGCGCGCCGGGTATCTTGCGCCCGGTCAGAGGCGTGTCTTCGAATAACGCACTGCGGGCGGTCCTTTGTGTTTCGGTTGAGGTCAGGCTGTCGACTATGGAATTCGCGACGTGGGTCGGGGGATTTGACGAGGTCCTGAGTCTGCTCGCAGCTCCCATACCAGCATACACGTCGGGAGAGAAGGGCCCTTCGCAACGAGGCGGCTCCGGCGAGAAGGATGGGAAGGAGGTGAGCGACTTGTCCGAGGCGGCAATGGAGGACGCCGAACTTGACGGCTGCGATATCAGCTTCTTAGGTCTCGAGCTCGACTTCGCGCGGGCGGAATGTCCTCTGCTGCTCCTAGCTGAGCTGCTCGAGAGCTGAGAGGTAGAGCGCTGCAGGGGAGTCGGAGCTCGAGGAGAAGCCGCGGCAGCAGCGGAAGATGCTTCGGGGTCCATATCCATGTCGCGTAACAGGTGCAGGTAGGTTAAGAGGCATTCTCCCCGCTCCTTCTAACACGTGCATAACCCGGAATAAAAAGAATATAAATAAAAGAGACAATGTCGAAGCGAACGCGATTTATACGACTTCACTTTTCGAAGAGGACTCAAAGAAAAGAACGGTTGAACCTAACAGGAACCCTGTAGCATGGCAATGGTCATAGTCATAGTCATAAGTCGTGAAGGGGGGTGGACGGTGATGGTTGGGGTGGTGATGATGTAAATTACGGGGCAAGTCACAGTTAGGGCAGCTGATCAAACATATGTACGCTAAAGAGGAACATGCAGAATTACTTACTGAGCATCGGCCGAATAATAACTTCCCCGCAGCGTACCTCATACTGTTAGGTCTAACGGTAATAATTAACAGGAAATACCTGACTAGGATGTTAAACTAACCTTCTACGGCGTAGTACATGCACAAGTTGCAAGCGACTGTTAGCCGATTCACCTCCGTAGAAAGCGTTAGGCTAGTGAACCGTCCACTGGTCTGGCGGATTCCAATTGCTGGCATGTGCATTCCTGTCGCCAATTGCGCCGCATTCTACAAAGTAGGCCTATAACGATCGAAGTTATTGGTACAAATGGGTAAAGTAGTGGCCAGGGTACGTCTCAGCAAGGGTGCATCGCCGCCATGCATTGTCTACCCTTCATGGGATATATAGTAATCCATACCAATTAGCTACCTATCTTACCTAGGCATTGGCTGGGTTCGTCTCTAGTGCTGAAGGCTACATATACGTAAAAGCCTGCTTCAACCTGTACCAACCACAGGAGAGAGCCACCGCCGGAAACGTGATGAAGAAACATGAAGGGAGCACAAGCTCCCTCTCACGCACACTCACACCCAGTCCAGTTGTCCAGGTTGCTTGCCCATCAGCTACACTCGTCGCTCGGAGTTCTCCCGGCGGAAAACAGCCCTTCTACGGACTCTTGAAGGACCCCAATAGGGTTCAGATTAGGCAGCCGTCACCTGCTGTCCACAGACCCCCTGCTCTCCTGTGATCTGCGATCCGACCGGCTCCCCGCTTCTAGGTGCGACTTGCCTTAAGGGGCTCTCGTGGACAGCTGATAGTCTTCGTTAATAACGAAAGAATTATAAAGGAAGGCCACGAAATGGGCAGAAACAATTTATGAATTTCATTTCTCTTGTGACGGCCTCGGCAATCTCGGGGTGCCCCCCATGGTCATGGGTGGACATGGGAGCCCCGAGAATCGTCATCGGCGTCGACTTCGCACCGCCCTCACTCCCCGGTCAAATCAACGTACTCGGACGTCCGCGCCTTCGTAGCCTCGGGTTGCTCCCAAGTCCCGTCCGCTGGTCTCTTTACGCCAGAGTTCCCCGTCACGGGTTGTAACGGCGGCAGCACAGTACGCTGCGCCGATGCTGGGCAACCCGGATTGGTGGGGGAACACTGAGTAGGAGGATACCCAGGAGTAACTGATGCAGGAGGGTAGCTAAGGGGAATTGAAGTAGCAGGAGGAGCCGGGGTCATTCCGGGACCGGTAGGAGCCACGGCTGTGGTGTGCGCTGGCACCGGCGGTGGAAGCGAATAGCCGGGGCCTCCAGGGCCCAGGGGAGCCGGAAGATATGTATAACCAGGTACACCGGGACCGGGAAGGCCACCGGCGCCAGCTGGCGCAGCACTACCGAACGGGGCGGGTAGGGCTCCGGGAGGACCAGCGGGAGCAGCGATGACGTTCCCCTGCGCTGTAACCTGCAAAGCCGGGGCGCGGATTTTCTCCAACAGAATCAACTCGCGATACAGCTCGTCGCCCAACAGTCGGCGGACGTAGTCTCTGGCAAAAACCCGCACACCCTCCTCGATCCTCGCTACGCTGCGTAGGAACTGTTGTACGTCCTCGGCATACTCGGTGCCTAGCTTAGTGACGACGAGTGTGCTGTTGACTCCTCTGACCGAAGAAGGTTCGGTCCACCACTGAAAGAACTGGCCGGTGAGTTGCTTCTCTATGTGGTCGCGGGAGGTCTGCGCTTTAGTGAAGCGGGCCTGCGCCTGGTCGCTCGCTGCCAGGAACTGGTTGAGTTCCGCGCAGTGCGGGCACCGGTCGCGCCCATACGGGACTCGGCACCACCGGGGCTTGTGTGTCCAACCCGGAGGAGGCGGAGGGAAGATCGGGAGGTCGACGAGAATATACCTGCGAAAGAGAATCTCGAAGAGCTCCCTAAAGGATGGGATTTCGGGAAGCTGATGCTTCTCAGCAACATCTACCAGGTCTTTCAGGAACTCACTGACGAAGGAAGATGGCATGTATTCAATCTTCTCCGGCGCCGAATAGACAATGCCAGAGGGGCCAGCTCCAGGCTTGGAAGGCCCGTTGCGGAGGGATTCCACTATGTGGCCACAACTTATTTCAAGAAGTTGTTTAGATAGGTCCCTGAAATCATAGCGCAGGAAAAGGTCAAGATATCTGACGAAATTAGCCACAGCGCATGTTGGATAGTACCAGGACGACGCTCGTGAATATGCGTCAGGCGGCTGGTTCTCAACCATGGAGGTTGAGAAATCATCGATTTCTAGTCTCAACTTGGGAAGCGTGGTATCGAGGACACGTCTAGCTATGGCCTCAGCACGAGCGAGCTCATTCTTCTCGCCCTTTCTGAAGAGTCCATCAAGCAACATATACAGCAGAGCCCTCTCGGCACAGTCTTTAAGTTTTGGTGCAAGCCTATCAATGCTGGTTAGCGCTAATGTAAAGAGGCACGATTCAGAAGAAGTAACTGTGAGAGCAGGAGGAGAGAAGGTGTAGCTATACCGAGAGTTAATCCATTCATCGTCGTCCGCTTTCGAGGTTATTATATTTAGGACGAGGTCTAGGTCCTTGGAGTCGAGTGAATCCTTGTTATCGAATCGGTACATATCAGCAGAGGAGCGCCATTGCAAGAATGACTGCTTCAGCTCGTCCCTCGCCAGCAGACCTTCAACGGTATCGAGGGCCGAAGAGACGTGCTCTAGACTTGGGAGACCGATAACTAACTCCCCGAGACTGGGAAATTCTTAGTTCGTGAGTAAACAAAACGGTATAGTCAACGTACCACTCTTCCCAATCTGATCCCCGGGGATTGAAAATTTGGTTACATATATTTCCGATTGTTGGAAGCAACCCCTTGACACGGTCCATGTCAAATGGATTATTGGTATTGCGTCTCATGCTGGCAGGGTAGAAGACCCCTGGTGCCTCATATCGAGGCCTTGGGCTGATAGCCGCCCGGATTGCTTTCCGAAAAAGTGCACTCTGCCCTAATTTTCGGGCATTCAGCAGAACCAAGGCCAAAATCGTGTTGTCTATTCTGGACCCGTTCTGCAAGAGGGTATCCATGAAATCAGCAGCATGACTTCGAACAAGGGCATCGTTGAAGTGTGCTAATAAGTCTTTGTTGACCAACTGGAACAGGTTAAGTGTTTCCTCGCCATGGTCCCATGCCTGAGCGAATTGCTTTAGGTGTTCCCTAGGCACTATCACTGCAGCCTGCGATGTTGTTTTAGCACGACGATATTCAGACAATAGCAAATACTGGGATTGGACTTACCGAGTCGTGGTACCGGCACTCTACTGGTTGGCTTTCGTTACCAGTGAATCCGCCTTCGTCCTCACTGTCTGGATCCCTATTGGCATAAGGATTCTTGCCTAATATGTCCCGTAAATGGATGTCAAAAGAGGAGCCCACTTGGACTCCGTCGCATGAACATACATATTCCAGCTGGAGACTATTTGCTTCTCCGTCAGAAACACTCCAGTAATACCCTTCCTCTCTCTTCGTCATGTTTGCCAAGAGGAGATAGAATCCGTTCTTTACGCACAGGTCGTGCAAACTATGAACCAGTGGCTTGTCACGACCTTTCATATGCTGCAGCGAGAGACCTTGCTGCGAATATTTGTGCTCGAGTCGATATACAAGCCTTTCGGTACTGGGAAATTCTGACCTCCATCTAGCGATTAGCGATTGAAGGTGGGTCTGCTGCTGAAGGAAATAACCGGCCGAAGTCTTGTAGCCGTCTTCCTGAATAATGTTGTATGTCAAAACGAGGCGGTATCCCGACGTAATCTCTTTGATCTCGTGTGTCACGTCGGAGTACCAGGCCAGCGCTGTGAGGCCGAAAGAAGATGAATCGCTTGTCGCAAAGACGCAATTTTTATCTGCGTGAGAGAGATTCACGTCGCCACCCTCATGCCTAGATGGAAGACATATCACAAGGGTTCCGATCATACCTGGTGCCTTTTCGGAATCCTTATGACGCCTAAAAAATGAGCCTTCCTCATAAAGGAGGAGTTTATATGGCTCGGCCCGTACACTCGCTGACCTGCTTAATATTGTTAGGAGCACAGTCATAACAGGGCTCGTGCGGGAAGCCTACATTCCAAGGCTCTTTGCGGCTTCCTGGAGGAGGGTGTTTAGGTAGGAGTTCCACGCCGGATTAGAACAGCGGAACTGCTCCGTGTTGAGTTCCCATGTCTTCCGCACTGAGGTGTCTACCACAGTCTGATCTCCGCGGCCGAAAGGCGCCTGTTGGCAGTGAGCCTTGATAGCTTCTGCATCGCGAGCTATTAGGGGAAGCGGAATCAATGAACCTGCGGCCTCGAGGCCCGGGTTTACGAAGCTTTCGTGGGTTTTCTGACAGGCAAAGTCGCCAAAAGTCTTGATGGCCTTCAGGTTCCGAAGCAATTCAGCTTTCCAAGTGACTAATCCTGAGGTGACATCATCAGAGTCTTCGTCACTTGAAGAATCTATGGTTAAATGGGATTCTTGGTCGCTCATGGTGGACATAAGCTCAGTGAAGGGTGACAAGGCCTCGATATGGATGAGGACATGAATATAATACAGGTAGTGCTTACGTAGGCATTTATCGTCAATTATACGTAGGTTAGCTATGTCGTAGGTACGAACTGGTCGTCTATGACACCAAGCGCATGGAGCAGGGGTCGCTTTAATTAAAGGTCGCCGTCATGTAACCAGCTGCCGCGTGCTCACGTGACAGGCTAAAGTAGCTAGAAATAGGAGCAGACGAATAGAATGGGGTCGTCATTCAATCCATGTCCAGGTTATCTCCGGACATCACCATGAAATGCTCAAATCCATTTATGACATGCATCTTGCACGCATATCGCTTGGGACTTCATGAGTATTTAATCTCCTCTGCTAACTCCTACGTCTTTTGTCGGATGCTATGCAAATCGCCTCGCCCCGTTTCAAGACTTGGACCGTCGGGCCCAGAGCGGCTTGTCCTAGCCCCTACTGTAAAGACCCTTTGGCAGACTCCGTCGCAACCCCCTCGCCGTTTGCTCAAGGAGGTCAAATGTTCATTATCAATCAGCCATCCGCGTCGGCAGCTGAGCCCTTTCCGTTTGTATTTGCTCAGGAATCTGCCATGATTAATTTATGTGTCTTCGTGTATTCTCGAGCCGGCAGACGTGGTGAAGTAGTAAGCCTGTTGGCTGCAGTGTGTCACCCGCATGGACGGGCTTTCGAGCCAACAGTCACCGTGTCTTGTAGGCGGGGCCGAAAGGAAGAACACGGCAACCGCTGGTCACCATTGAAGGAGAATGTTCCCATGCTCGGTCGTTGGAGAAGCGTTGATGCTTGCCAACGCACTTGATGAACTTTCCGGACACGTGTTGGGCGTCCCCGCCACACGTGCAGATTGAAGCTGAAATATACTTCTAATTGGCTTCTCGGGTGAAATGGTCAAACCAAGCAGCACAGGCTGGAACCCGACATTCAGTTGAGCTGCCGCCGGCTGCCCGGTCACCTTGGGCTGTGTAGTTTATCCGAGGCGCCATCTATTTTGAGATTGTGTACCAGAATAGAGCAATCCGACTTCTTGCTAATCTGCACTTCATCTTCCTTTGTGCTTCAAGATATGGATCGGTACTTTGAAGCCATGTTCGATCGCAAGTGCAATTTCGCGGAATGCCCTGACGATAAGCAATACACTATCGTCGACGCCGATATCTGTCCTGGGGCCGGTTTGGTAGACTTCGAGCGAAAGGATCTGCCTCGGCGAGATATAGTCCAGTTCATGTTGTCACCTGATGTTGTTAGAGCGTCGCGCAGTAACTCCGGAGCCAAGCGCCATACACTGCGGCTTGTTGCCATTCCGGCCTACAGATCCATCAAGTCTTTGAGCTTGGAAATCACCGCTACGGATTTCTACAAAATATTTGAAAGCTATTTCGATAAAGCACTGCTGAGATCGCTTGCAGACGGCCATATTGGATTCCAATGGACGAGCAACACGGTCTATCTCGGCACACATTCCTTTGCATTCTTGTGGCATTTTCGCGCTACCATGTCTTCAGACCTCCAGCGAGCCATATACTTCCCATTTTCAACGGCCGACAGTGGCTTCGACTTTCTACAAACCCTCCACGAGCACCACGAGTGGATCGTAAACCCGAAAGCAGCAACCTACATTGGCGCCGTGGTTGCATGGGAGGAGGTAAAATCTGCCATAGACGACGTTCTACAAGGCATTGAAGACGGGATTGGGATAAAGAACGTTTCCGAGGAAGTTTTCGTCGATAAGGCGAATTTCCTCCATCTTGCGGGCCACCAAATTAGGTTGAATGAATGTCTAGAGCGGGTGAAATGCGTGAGAGACATGCTTAGCTCTCTGAAAGACACTGCGACCAACGTAAGCGCCGGTACAGAACTATGGACCGCGATGCGACTGCTCCAGAATCAAGCCAAGTGCGAGCAAGACAGGCTCTTGGCCCAGAAGGAAAAGTGTAGTATACTGGCTGCAGCGGTCCGACTCCTCTGCTATTTATTCATCGCCACTTGCTAACCTCGTACACAGATGCAGTTCAAGGTGGCTTCCGGCGACTGGCTTGAGGTAGCTTGAGAACATACGGGAAAGTGCGTCGGTCACCTTAGATTGTGCCGAGTAAGGAAACGATTAAAAGGTGGCTAGCTAGGTATGTAGGACAGGATGAGAGAGGGGTTCGAATAGGTGTTCATCACCCACTCTCCACATCATAACATGGAGTTCCGGTTGATGGGGCACCTGGTAACGTTTAGGGGATTTTGTGCGCGAGTAATAGGTTTCGTCAACAGATGCGATTTTAGTCTTTCCCATTACAATCAAGAAAGCTTCATCTGTCCTACTAGTGTCACCCGAGCTCTTTGATTACATTGACAAGCCACAGTAAGGGGGGCTTCTTAATCCTCAGGTCCATACGGGTGACCGACTAGTCTAGCATGTACTGCTCACTCCAATCGGATAATTGCGCCGGGAAACGGGGCACTGAACGAGCCACGCCTTCCGCATATATACTAGCCTTCGAAAACTAGACAACCTGTCCTTCCGTTCGATGGTGTTTTGGGGGGGCTATGCATATGCTAAGCTCTGTCCTTCATGCGGCTGCATGTTCGACCGACATCATATTAGACGAGGCTCGAGGCTTCCTGGCGGTAACCGTCAGTCTCTTTTAGCGTGGGGGCCATACGGGAACGTCATGGCAGCCAAAATCTCCGGTCAGCCCCCCGTCCAAGCCAGTTTCAAGAGGTGAGGTACAGAAATGCCATCAGGGAAACGCTGCTTGCAATCAGACAGGGCATTGCCGCTTGGCCAGAGCTATCAGGCGTCTTGGACCGTATCAATGGGTGTACCCAAGCCACTGGGCCGCACCAGATTTCCCTGTCGCCCCCCACGGGACGAGCCGAGCCAAATTGTCCCTGCGTCCCGGCCCTTTGGGACAGGCCTGAGGCGATGCAAGATGTAAATTCCTGTTTCATAAATTCTCAATACGGACACAAGGTTACCTTCTTGGAGACGTTGGCCGTCTTCCTACCTGTAGTTGTCTGAAAAGGACCCCGAACACGGGTCGCGGCCGTTTCCGTTAACCCAGGCTAATCTCTGCACAGTGGTCTGGTTGGCCCCATGTCTCAGTGTGCGCAGCCGACGGCCCATTAATCCCGCCATTGCGGCTCTTCGATAACATAAGCTAATAAACCCTAACTCTTCCATCCCACGGCCTTAGCAATACACCTACCGAATAAAGGAATATGTTTTTATTTGATTAGTAACCACGCCAATACGTGCCTGGCTTCGACGCCGATAATCTGCGCCGCGGGGTTGCATGGGGCTTGAAGTCGAAAGCTCAGTGATGTGATGTGATCTTCAACGTGCATGCAGTTGGTTGTCCGCCCAACTGCCAGTACTACCACGCATCTTCACCCGATATGGCCGAGCACCGTCCCGGATTAGTAGAGATGCTGCCCCATAATCGTTCGGCGCGTAGTACAATAGGGGCTGAGGATGCTCCTGCATTGTCTCTCTTAATTTGGAAACAGACCTTGACCATAGCCTACTATCCTCTTCGAACCCTCTTCGAGTGGGATGTACATCCCGTCTATAGCAATCATTTTGCCCCTCATGAATCCATCCATTAACAAACTATAAAACACTACGCACTCTTAACCAATTCAACTCCGCACGCACGGTAAACTATACAGGGTTGTGTGCTGTGTCCAGATGGCTCCATCCAACGTCTTGGGCACGCCCGTCTCTCTCCAACCTGAATGTCAGTGATTGCGACGCGGCGACCGAATGGGCGGCGGCTCTCGTTAAGGCCAAGAGCACCAACTGTCAGTGCTAGATGTCCCGATCAACCTGACGATCGAGTATTTGCGGCCGATGATCCCGCGGAACAGGACTCAGCCGTCCATGGTGGGACCCTGCTGTTTGGTCCCTTGGGTTATGGAACGACTCGGAACTTCGCCGTTATCGGGAATACGAGACCTGGGTTAAATTGACCTACGATATGCCGTTTAAATAGTGTGGCAAGCAGATCCGTCGTAAGCTAGATTGGGAGGGTGATCCGGATACGTCGGGAATAGGTGTAAGGTTGGCTTTCCTATGCCAGTCCGATGGACTGGAGCCAATACCGATGATAAATGATGGGCAATTACTATCTCGGTCCGTGATACCCAAGTAACTACTGCTTCTAGGCAATCGCCAAGGGCCGTGTAGGAAGATGTGTCAAAACAAGGGGGCATAAATATTATTCCTTTGCTGTGATTGCTGACAGTCTGAATCTCTAGCTCTTGGCCTAGGCTTAATATACTTCAAAGTCCTAGCGGCAAACAGGCTAAAGATCATCAGACCACCTGACATCGAAACTCGCAAGAGATGGGTGACGGCGAGGTTATCGAGAGCTTCCAGCAGTCCATCAACACCTCTTGGATGCCTCGCTGCTGTTCGCAGCAGCCATGCTCAGAGCCGCCCTAGTGCGGTACGCAGCGTCATACGGGTTCCCAAGGAGAAATATTCAGCCTACGGTATGATCGGCTCCGTCTTCAGGTCGGCATTTCCAATCTTCCCCGCGTTGATGCTATAGACTGTAGTGGACGGTCCGCGAAAACAATTTGTCCGTCATTTCCTATGGTCCGCCATCATAGGGTTCACAATCGTCGTGGAAATTCTCTAGAGGAAAAGCTACGAGTCGCAAAAATGGGTGCAGGACGACCCTGCTATCAGGGAGCACACGCAATTCGTCGACAACATCTGATCAACCCAGTGCAAACACCCGGATATAAGAGAGAGTCTTAAATACGCCTTCATAGTGGGGCATTTGATACTGACCCTCAAGCTCGTCTGGCGGCTCTACGACCTGCTGTGGGCCATAATCCCTCCCGTTTGGAAGAAGCCTGAAACTCGAGACCTCGGGGATTCAAGATTAGGTGGGACTGGAGGACGAGCGTCAGGATAGCGAACGGCATCGTCTGCTTCGTGACTACCTGCTTCTTCATCAGCCTATTCCATCGCTACAGGCACTCGCTTCCGAGCTGGCGAACGAATCTAACAAGGAGACAGATTGGCATTTCGGACAGGACCTGGTCCTGGCCACTTGGGTGCCGGCCGGGGTGGATTTCTTTGCCGTTCTCTTCTGTGAGCATCCTGTTTGTTGCATTTCTTCCTGTGTACGGTTACTAACGCCACGTAGATGGCCTCGAGCGGGGTATGTCCGGAAAAGTCTCCAGTCATTACCGCGTGGTTCTGAATCAGGACGTTGAGAAGAAAGAGGCTGCCTCAGAGTGCCAGCGGCTACCATACTATGCTCCTCATAATCAAGCTTCTTTCGACTCCGGACTAACCTATTATGCTCACCATAATCAAGGTTCCTCCGACTCCCGAGGTTAAGTAGTCGATGTGCTTGGTGTTTCACTCCTCAAGGCCCCGCGAAAGCTGGGCGAAAGTGTGGAAGGGTATGCGGATAGATCTGAATATATAAAAGGCGCAAGGGCATGTCCGAAAGCTAGGTAGTCACTGAATTGATGTTGGGCGGAAGATAAGGCCATATGCTCAAGCATATCAGAGCAAAATTATGCGTGCTTTTTAGTTGCCGCGCTGTACGTAAGTGCCCTGTTAGATAGCAGAGTTCATATTATCAACGCCACGCCTACGGACAGCTCCGTAATGTAACCTTGGTTTGTTCTCCGCGGTGATGTGGTGAAATTATCAAGGAGCTATGAGGGGACTTGGAACGAGTGAAGTCAGTAGTAACAGATATCACTGAGGGCTTCCGTTAAATAGGTAGTTAGCTACCTGTAATCGCAGGATTAGCTCAACCGAGTGTATGTATTTAGTGTTGTTCCTGTACGTGTTTTATTTATTCATGAGAAAGGCCTGCTAGGTCGGATGGTTCCAATATGTATATAACCTAGGCGGGTTGGCACATGACATGACAGGACATAGGCCGACCCCCTATTCCAGATGAGATGCATGTTTCACGATAAGGTCCACTAAGCGATCGTTTGAATTTCGACCATATGTGGCGAAGCGTTTCTCAGTAAGCATTAAGTTGTCCAAACAATCTCTGTACATACTGCGAGCAACTTATCCAAGAAAAAGGGAACAAAAGGAAGTCTGGCCGTACGCCCACCTAAATTTCAATTCATAAGCTAAGCACCCATCATACATAGCGATAGGGCAACAGCCACGAAATACACCGCCATAGGCACGGGGTATGACAAGTTCGCAGAATCGGTTTGCGTCGACTCGGTCGCATCAGTTGTACCGGCCGGCGCAGCCGACCCAGTCGTTTCGGGGCTTTCACCGCCCTCCGCGCTCCTGCTACTGTTGGTTTCCGACGAGGGAGTCTGCTCATCGCTCGAGGCCGTGGGTGAGGTGCTCGTCAACGTCGCATCACCGGAAGGCGTAGGACCCGTCGATGTTGCGGTGCCCGCCTCGGACGCCCTGTCAGGCAAGCATGAGTGCGTCCCCGTGGGCGTGAGAGGGGTGTAGGTGTACTCCGGCACCTCCCCCCTCCCGGCGCGGTACCAGTTCTCCGGCGGGTCGCCGAGGCCCTCCCCCACGGTCACGGGCCTGTAGCCGTTATCGATTAGGGACTTCAGCATATACTCGGTGAGGTTGTACACGACCTGCCTCTGCAGGTCGTGTTCGATTGCCAGGTAGCTCGTGTTGCAGGGGTTGGATCCCTCGACGTGCTCGTCCCAGATATCCTTGCTCTCCTGGATCTCCGCCGGGTCGTCGTGCAGATACCCCTCCGTGTCAAGGTTGAAGTAGATGATGTGGTAGCCGAGATCTTCCAACATGGATTGGCATTCCTCGGGACAAATCGAATAGGGGGGCCTAGGTCCGTGTGAGTGAGAGCATGAACAGAGGTGGAATGTCGAACGAACCTCAGGTAGGTGGGGAAGTATCCAAGGATATCGCTAATAGCTATTTCATTCCAGATAACCTGATTCCGGGCTTGTTCGTCGGTCATCTGGGAGAAATTCTGATGCGACCACGTGTGGCTTGCAATTTGATGACCTTCGTCCGCCATTCGCTACCGAGCGTCAATATGGACTTCATGCCACACAGAAGGGCCAACAGGATGTACCTTGATTATTTCAGGCCAAGGGGTTTGGGGATCATTAATCATTCCCTTTGCCTTATTGTTCCCATTGATGAAGAACGTTGCAACAGCGTCGTATTGCTGCAAGACGATGAGACTTGTCCACACACACCTAGAATTGAGGGGATGACACAGACCTTGAATACATCGAGGAGGCCGCCTGTGTGCTCGAACGGACCATCGTCGTAGGTAAGGGCAATGTCGCCTTCGTTAACACAGCGGTAGATTCCCGTTCCTCCATACGGTACGTTCCCGACCTTTGGTCTTGGGACATCCGAAGTGTCCTCTCCCTTCGGCTTCTTATTGCCATCGCACCCAGGACCGAAGTCGATTTGGCAGTCCGGCGCCCAACAGTACGCTCTGTCATTACCGCACCACCTTGAACCACGTCAGACGCCGGAAACGTGACAGGCATGACAGGGGAACCCCTTACCCAGCGACCGAACAACAGTAACCCGGAGCGCAACTGGCATTATCGAAATCTCTGCCGCATCTCCCGTTCGTGTTTGTGTTCTCGTCGATTTGCCGCCTCGCCGAGCTCGATCCGTGAACAAGGTCCGATGCGCTCTGCCATCTCTTGCTCGCAGTAAACTCCGCCGAGAGGCGTTGGTCTCCAGCAATCTTCGGCAGACCATTGCCGTGGGCGGCGGCGAAACCCGTAGTTCCTGATAAAACAAACGTATCGAACCAGCGCATAGCGGTTAAAGCGAAGCGAACGGCAAGTCGCTAGTCAGAGGGAAACGAGTGACACCTCTCGGTGACAAACCACGAAACTCACAATCCGTGAAGGGGACCGAGCGGGACGGGGACATGGTTTAAAAGTCTAGCATGGATCTACACGAGCACGGCGATCTACGGGAGCCAAGGCCGTAATACCAACTCGCCTGCACCGGAAATATCGTGTCAAGCCAACAATTCATGCAGCTGCGTAGTATTGGTGGTCTCGGCGGGGTTCCTGAGCAATAATTGAGAGCCATACAATCTGATCATCATTGGATATATGCATTCTCACTCACAGCAGAACACTACAGAATGTAGTCGGGCCTATGCAATATCCAGAACCTACCTAGACCCCAACGGTGAGACTGACTTGGCGCCGACCAGTCGACTGTCGACCCCCTCAAGTGAGTGTAGATTCCCTTATACTAAACTAGCGCCCGAACCAAACCAAGACGTCGGGGCCTCACCAAGAAGCTTTGGCAGGGGGTCGATCAGACTTTTGAGTGCATATACGGACGCCATCGGACAGGCATACTAGCCCAAGGGCTGATATTCATGAAGCTGGCGGCGTGGCTTCTGAAAGGTTGCATGCGACAAAGATATGTCTGATCCACCGACCATATGGAAATTCCCGTCACCCCACAGTTAAAAGGCTTGTTTGGGTATTTTAGCTGCCGCTATTGTGGAGCTTTGTGGGCTGATCATCTCGTGTTATTTTCCGGTTACGCATCGACTTCGAGGACCTTCCAGAACTCCATTTATGCTCAGTTGAAAACGGTACAGGCATGCAATGTAGCCAATCAGAAAGTGCATCAAGAATTTTACAGGGGAATGTTTGGTATGCAGTCTGATCAAATCTCAGAGGACCCGAGGATACGATAGCCGCTTCGAGGCATCCTTGCTTATCCTCATGATCCTAGCGAAACTCGATGCCTTGTGGGTCTTCCACCCGATGCCAAGTATACACTATCGATTGACCTACACTCAATCGACTCCACATTAAGCCAAGTGTCAATGGCTTCGTATTCCGGCTCAGCCGTAGAAGATTCACGATCAACCTCGGTTTTATCTCGTTATGTGCGTGGAAGTGAGTTGGGCTGCAGCGACGGTGGCGATTCTTCCTGGTATGCGAACGCTGAAAGTTGTAGATTGCATGCAGCTCAGCTCCGAGGTCCAGCCATGAGGTAACAGCCCATCTGTTACCTTCAATCTATGAAGTTGCCGGATAGCGAATTCTAGCAGGCATATACCAGGTTAGTGGGGCTGAAAGAGGCGACAAGTCTGCGCGGCTGCCCGTCCGATGATCCGTCATACCTGGGATGCCCCGACCTGAATAGGGAATTGTTCGCTAGGATTATCTACACCAGCAGCTCACCGTCAACTGCGCAGAGCACGGCATTTCACAATCGCCCGCGTGCCTCAGCAAATTAATGAACTCCATGTGCTCGTTTACTATGCTTGCTTTAAGGGACAAGGAGAGTCCCTCACACGACGTCATGATGAATTACAGAATCCCACTGGGTAACATCGCTTCCGCAAGCCGGAAGTGGAATTGTTACCCAGCATGGCCAACTACTATATATGTTGTATATTCTCTCTCCTCTCCACCCTTTCAGAAACATCACCAATCTCAGTCACATTGCCTACTTCCCAGCTCAGTCCATCAGTACATATAGTTTCGCCTCAATTACATTTCTCTCGAAGCCCGGTCTCCTCCCCATCTATGCCTTTAAATGGGTGGGAGTCCTTCGTATTCTGAAGTTGGATGGATGTTACATCGATGTGCCGAGGTGTCCTGGGGTTGGTTGCGCTCGGATGGATAGTACGTCACTGCCTTCTTATGTGCGGAAAAGGCGTCGGTTCTAGAAATCCGAGATGAGATGCGGGCGAAGGAACATCGCAAAGCGTAACTTTTTGCTAGCGGTATCGTGACAAGAGAGAACCCCTCTAGGATGAACCAGACAGGGAACCACTCAAACATTTCACCTCCTAACGTTAGGCGCCATCAAAGTACATGTGAAAGACTCATAAGGGCGATATATAACCCGCCTAGCCATCATTATCTCGCGTAATGAACCCATGTCCGCCGCAGTCCAGCCCCAAAAGCAGTGGTTGTCCATACACCACCCAAGCCTGGCCATACGAGGCACGTATCTCATTATACAATTACCCTACTCCCAAAGGGTCCTCAATGCCGAATCACACTCTCCGGCGCCTTTACCGTGCTCCCCACCCCCTAACGCCGTGTCAAAAGAGCCACCGAAAAGCACCCCTAACCTCGCACTCAGTAGGGATACGGGGGGTGACCGTATCCACTGCCCCATTGCTGGTGGCGGCCGTACGGAGGATAACCTTCCTGGTGAGGCGGGGGCGGTCCTCCGTAGGCGGAACCCGGATATGGCCCGGGCGGGGGGGCACCGCCGTAATGTCCTCCGTGGTGGGGTGGCGCACCACCGTAGTGCTGTCCGTGCTGAGGCGGCGCGCCTTCGTATCCCTGATGCTCGTAGGGTGAGTAGTGTGCGGGAGGCGGCGCGCCGTACCCATGCTGGCTGTGCTGTCGATAGTGACCAGGTGGCGGCCCGCCATAGTCCTGGCGTGCTCCGTAGCCAGACGAATGAGGCTGGCCATACGAGGATTGCGCGCCGTCGTAGTAGTAGCCTTCCGCCTCGCCACCACGGGGCGGCCGGTTTTGCGTGTATCCGTACTTGGGGCCCGCGGCGGGCAGTGCTGGCGAAGATGACGAGCCCGGTCGGTTGTGGCCAGCACCGACGCCCATCTCATCGAGGTCGCGGGCTTTGACTTGGGTCCATAGCGAATCAGAAGGCCTGCCGTGCCCGAGTCCGTCGAAGAGACCGCTTCCGTGGGAGTGGCCGCGGCTCCTGTCGCTCTCACCGGAAAACAGGACATGGTTTTCACCGTTCTTGACAGACTCGGAGCCAAGAATACGGTTTAGTTCGTGGCGTTCCGGGTACTCTTCGGCCCATTTGCGAACGGTGTCGAACATTTCACGCTGAATCTCGATATTGTTATCACGGATGGCTGGGTGGTGGAAAGCGCGGAGTACATCGTCGACCACCTCATCCTCCGGGACCCCAGGATTTTCCCAAGCAAACATAATTCGGCTTCGACAACATTAGCAAGTACTTCTGGCTAATCGGATAACTAAAGTACTTACGGAACAACGTATTGAAGAATAGCAGCAGCTACTCGCCCAGCACACGGGTTTAGGATGTGTGTGAAATGGTCCTTTGACAGCATAGAGTGTGTTGGGTCTGTGCACTGGGGGTTCCTCCATGGCTCCAGTTGGCTGTTGGCACTGGAGTCGATGATATTAGAAGACCCTTCTTTCAGTGTCTTGGTGACTTGGCTGATGATGGGGCGAATGAAAGGCGCCAGTAGACCGAGGACGAAGGCTGTTAGGGTCTCGCTGATCTTCTCGATTAGGTTTTCCAGGCCCGGGATCTTGGTGATGATTCTGTTGATAGCCTTAACAATTTTATCCCGGAACTGCAGAATAGGGTAGATTTGTTTAGAGACCTTGACAGGGTCGAAGCTCTCGCTCATGCCAGGCACGATATTAGCATTATCCCGACTCAGGTCGCCTCTTAACTCGTTGCGTCTCTGTTGTTCCTCGGACCTCGCTTTCAGACTGCGGGCTTCCGAAGCGAATCCATCTCCACTGTCTGGCAACTGAGTGACAAGCGAGATGAAGTCATTTCCAGCGCCACTGCGGCCGCCGCCTCCGAACAAGCTTCCAGCCAAGACGTCCAATAGGCCCCGCGACCCTCCCTCGCCGCTTCTTTGGCTACTATCGCCCTCTTTCTCGCAGCTTCTCAAGACGAGGTCTAGTTGGTCTACCTCCGATACCTCAGTCTGAGTGAAGTGATCGTTGGCTTCACCGAGCACGGAATGGAGGAAGTCAACACCGCCAAAAGTCCCCGTCACAAGGGGGAAAACCCGCTTGCCCCACAGATCAATTTCGGTATTCTCTCCACAGTGAGGGAAGACGCCCCGGTAGCCAAGTTCCCGCAGAGCAAGTTCACAATAGTTAGAATGGGCACTGAAGTCCTCCATGCAGTGAAGAGCCTGTCCGAGGCATCTCAAGGCCTCGCAAAGATCCTCCTCCTTGCCCCTGCCCCGGGAACCGCTAGTGTAGAGCCGGCCGTAGTGAATACTGCGACCAAAACTGAACCTAAGATACCCGGCACTCGTGGCCCAGCCGCCTCGCTCGTTAGCAATGTAATTTTTCATGCCAGTGCGTCTGTCAATTTCCGTCTCTTCGGGCATGACCGGGCCGCGGAGCCGGGGGTCAAATTCCCTTGCATCCATGCCGTCAGCGTAGCCAAGTGGGTTATCGATATGCTCTTCGGGCCGGTAAACACCCAGCCTCTCAGCGGTGACCTCGAATTCCTCTGTCGCATAGCCGTTGGCTAAGAAAGAAAGAACCCAGACTAGGATGCGGATAGTCTCAGCGTTCACTCCCTTCAAGCTTCCCACATCGACGGCCTGGGAGTAATCTCGAAGCCAGTTGCCGAAATAAGTCCGCCGGATGGAAAGCGAGGACCATTTCTTGCCGTAGACGAACGCCACCGTCTTTAGCATATCCTCAATGTCTCCATGGCGCCAGTTGTGTCCCTCAACCTGAGCGATTGACGGTATGTTGCCAGCACCAAAGGCTGCCGCTTTACCGGGCATCAGAATCAATATGATGCCCAGGATCAGCAGCAGGCTGCCGCAGCCCAAGCGCGTGGATGCCATGCTTCGTAATGCACTCTCGGAAGTGCTGATGCGATCAAAAGGACTGATGGGAGTTCCTAGTGAGAGTCCGGTGACGTGGGCTGATATTGATTGATCTAATAATAATAGGTCGTTAGGTGAGGGGCTGGAAGTTCAGTAATGTTCAGCCTCCAAAATAGTTGGCGGGGTAGTTTCTCGTCAGCGAGTCAGTTTCAGGAGGAAGATCTGCGTAGCTGATGGGTTGGGGTCGAATCGAATGGACAAGAACAAGTCGATATTTGTGAGATGTAACCTGTTCACATAGGTAGCTCGATGACGCAACGTGAGTGAGGGACGGTCATAGGTTGGTGTTCGATGTTCGGGCTCGAATCCAGGTATTAGGCTACAAGTAGGTAGGGCTGCATGGGGTTGGTGTTGTAAGGGTCGGTGGGTGGGCGCTTAACAAATCTTGGAAAAAATATTACTATGTAGATAGCTAGCATTCGTGCGATAAGGTTGACTGACTGGAAATGTATTCATGCACGGGGCGACCTAACTTACCTCGTACGAAAGTCTCGTGCCGAGTCCACAACACGCCACAAGGCACAGTGAAGTATTGTACAGTGGCAATAATGCTAGTGGTTGCGGTAACTAAAAGTAAAATTCCCAGGATGTATTTTTATCGTCACAATATCGCCACAATATCGCCCCTTATCGAAAAGTTCCCTATCCTATAATGCACTTGCGCTCGAAATAACGTCTGCTAAGCCACAAGCTGTACTGTGCGTCTGGACAAGCCATTGTCGCAAACTTTGTGCGCGATCTTCCTACATGACCATCGGATTCTAAGTGCCCACATCTAATGCCGCTTTTTGCCGGCGCGTGGAAATAACAGACCAACTGAGTGTCAGGCCGAATATTAGCATCCCTTCCAGGTACCTCTAGCGTCAGGTCTAGCGCGGTCGTTACGCTGTAAGTGTTGATTTATATAAAGCTCGAAAAGGTGAATTGATGGAAAAGTACGTGACTAAGATGTTAATCTTGCCCCTACGACCTACAGTACATTACCCCGCCTATGATGGAGGCCAGATAAAGCCACAATCGACGCCGGTTGGTACGCCGACTGGTACGCTGGCTTCCTGGGGTGGAGTATGATGTAAATGCCGAGACACCTAGCCTACCGCTGGCTTACACCCCAATTAGACACCCAACCCGCCGAGAATACAATCCAACAAGGTACGCGGCTATGTCCTACCATACCAAGGGTTGCGTCATACTCGGACCCGGAGGCCTGGGACATGAAACGTGTGGCGAGCCTGAGCCGCTCAGAAGTTTAATTCGTCTCTGCCACCTCCTGATGATGGGTGCGGCGACGCATTTGGAAGCTCCGCGGCGCTTTCTGCACAACGCCGTGCTTCCTTGGGGAAGATATCCTATGCCTAGCCTAGTATGACAGCCGCAGTCTCATCGTACAAGACTCGATATTCATAGCAACACCCACGACATATTCCGCGTCTAGAACGGAAAAGAGGACTGATCCCGGCCGTCTAGCACTAGATTAGTATCGTACAATATTATTAGATGATCTTATTAATGAGCGGCCGCTGCGTAAATGCACTGGACTTGGGGCTCCTTCGTTTATGTACCTACCAGGCCTAACCATCACCTGACGTTGAGGATTCCGACGCCAGGCGGTTTGAGGCTGAGTCATGGACACGCGGCAAAAAGAGACTTCATATTCCTAACAAGGGAAGCCTGGCATGACAGCTGCATGTCATCACAATTTAGCCGCTAGGGCTGAGTTGTGGTGCGCAAGAGCACCAGTAATAACGAAAAGTCGGAGCGCGCCTTTGATATGACGAGGCTGACTAAGACGACCGGGGAGTCCGGTCCGACTTTTTCTTCCTACGAATCACGGTAGCAGAGAACATCTCTGCTCGCCAGGGAGTTTACGATTCCGGCAGGTTGGTCATGGGACTGCTGAGTTAATCCAATAGGTACCGTGCTTTCCTAAGACCAGTGTAACTCCATGCCGAGCTCGTCGCGGTTTTAGTAACTTGGGTTCCAGAGAGGGCCTTTTACCTAAGAGAAGAAGCGACGAACCGGCCGGTATCGTCCGGCCTAGGTTGCTTGGCATACATAACCATTGAAATGGCGAATATTCGTTCAACTTCGGGAAAGATCATTGCTTGCCGATGACGGCCTGAAAAGCGCGACGCGACGTCTACGTGGCTGCAGCGGTCCGGAATGATTTCTTTTCCGGGTGGAGTATCTCCGGATCTGCAAAGCGGGAACGAACTGGCTTGTCGCTGTGAGTTCGGCGGGTTATGGGCTCGGAGACAGTGGGGCTTCAAATCCCGAGTGTTCCCGTATTGACGCAGCAACGCCGGGAGCTTTTCTCTAAACCGACATTCTAATCTATAATGCGCCATGGAGAATCTGACGCCTACCAAGGTCCCGCTCTCTTGGTCTGTGGAACGTGGCCTCCCGAGACAAACACGAAATTGTTCAGGAGTCAGTTCCTACGACAGGACGGGTTAAAATAGGCACACCCAGACAACGGGTATGTGCCTATGGCACAAGGGGCTACTATTAGCATGGATACGGCTGAAAGGATCGACAAAACGCTACCAATCCGCCGGCCTGGAACTTAACCTGCGGCGTAGTTTGGACCCTTGGTTCCCTCTTGGTATCGTACGAGTAGGATCGAGGATCTGTGTCTTGTATTTCTCCCACTAGACGCGTGTGATGCGCTGGTCTCCTATGGCGGTCTAAGGCCGCCGACCCAACAACTAGGTAGCGATGGATGCGCAGCGGCGACCGGACACTTGCAGGCTCCGGACCTTCCAATATGAGTATTCCTAGACTCTTGCAGCTAAACGTTGGAAGATCATTGGAAGAAGTAGACGGTACCGGCAGTGAGCAGTTTTCGATCTGTCCACAATGGCTTGATTCTCCTGATAGTGGGTATGAAGACAAAGTTAGCACGGAATTTTGATTCTTGATGTCATCCGCATCGCTCAAATCAGCCATGCATATCCCGTGAAGTTGAATTGACGGATTAGGCAGCGGGGATGAGTGGGTTGATGAGTGGACCGATACTAATACCAGTCTCTTCTAGAATCCCATTACCGTCTGGTTTCCGGCTAACACCCGCTTTTATCCTCTAGATGGAGGGCCCGTAGCGTCGGAATACGGCGAATACAGCCTAGCCGATGGTGAAAGGGCCGTGGAAGGTCGGGAGCGGGTAGTAACGAAGAGTCGGCCGACGAGGTAAACTGGAGCGGAAACACAGATTATACTCGGCGGAGACTAGGCTCGTGGCTCCAACATGTACTTTGGGGAGTCTGGTGTTGCGGTATGCAGTTGTCAGCTTAACTCATTTAGTGCTGAATCAGTCTCGGCTTTCCAAAATCGGGTACGAAGCAGGCACGGCAGAAATAGGGCGGAATCAGTCATAATGGGACCTCGCGTCAGCAAGTGGGTCGCCATGTGCGACAGTTTCATCTGGCGTAGCCGTAAGAACGTGCAATCAGTCCATTCTAGGCCTGCACTGCCAGGCAGAACATCACCGACGTGCTGGAACCCAGTTAGCGCCCCTTCTCTTCGCACGCTATCTGGTAGGACTGGTACTTCATACGCTGGGAAAATAAAGCACTATACCCTGTAGTTTCCCAATACGTCTGGCCAACAACTAGTGTTAGTGCCTCGAAGATGATTAGCCCGTATAGGACTTCTGTTGAGTTGAGTTCCCGAGGCCTCCTTGGTTCCGCATGTTACCAGCAACCGGGAGACTTTCTGGGACCGGGCCGTAACAAGGGGTCTTTGAGGTTCTGTAAGCATCCTGCACTCCATTATAGGACCATAGGGCTGTGCAAATTCGGTTCAAGCCCCACATCTATGCCCCCAGCAAACAGCAGAAAGCCATTGGCTCATCAACGGCACGAGATGCGACTCGGCGATGCTTACGGCTGTCTTTGTTGACCCCTGAACGACTCAGCATGGCTCGATTATACACTCGGCGGACATTGGAAGGAAAGGCCACTGCGCTATTACAACGAGCGATGATATAAAGGGTGGCAAAGCTCTCATATTTCCAACTCTCGAATCGACATCTAGATACCAGACAGAAGAAAATTACTCATTAACTTACTCATTACGCTGAACTTCATTCACGTTCACCCCATCGAATAGACCAAACCTGTCTGTACAATAAGAATGTCGCTTACCTTATGGAAAGATATCTCGCCTCTCGGCCAACGACTCCGCGAGCCAACGAGCAGGTCACCGCACGTTTTAGTTATTGGCGGAGGCGTCACTGGCCTCGTATCTTCTTGGGTGCTGCTAGATCGTGGTTACCACGTCACAATTCTTAGCAACGCCTGGGCAAATGATAACAAAAGGTTAACCTCACAAATAGCTGGCGCCTTGTATGTGTATCCCCAGTGATTCATTCCCCCTTCCATCAGATACAGAGAGCCAAAGTCATCTGTCGTGGCCAAGCCGCAGAAATTGCTGCAGCCCCTTAAGTCTGTCCAAGAGTAACGAAGGCTGACATGAATCTCCAGATGGGAATTCCCACCAGCTGTTTGCGGACAACATACCGATGCCATATCTCTTTCCCATTCAAAGCGTTGGTGTATGACGGCGTATCACATTTGGGACGGAATTGCTGCGATTCCCTCTCTGAGCGAAGCATCAGGAGTCCGCATGATGCCATCGGACTTCTTTTTCCCGCACACTGTGGAGAATGATCCCGCCCAGCGTTCAAAGATGACCGAGATCATGGCCAGCGGTGTGAGGGGATTCTACCGTGGATCTGATATCATCGACGAGAGGCGCATCGACCCTGCATATGGCGCAGTGGATGCGTACGAGTTGATGGCCCCCATCATTGATACGGACAAAGCAATGCATTGGTTGATGGACCTCGTCGAAAGCAAAGGCGCCCATTTCGTCACGGAGACAATTACACGTGATCTCGTCGACATAGAGGACTCCCTACGAGCACGCTTCGATGCTGATGTCATTGTCAATTGTACCGGCCTTCAGGGTGAGGTACTGGCGGGCGACGATACTGTCTATCCTATACGTGGGGGGCTTATCCGAGTCATCAATGATGGAACGGACTTCCCGAAAGTTGACGCGGCCCTGACTATTACCGCAGACGCAGCTGGCTCCGCGAATGAGATCGTCTTCCTGGTGCCTAGAAATGACAACATTCTTCTAATTGGGGGCATAGCCGAGCCGCATGAATGGGAACTCAATTTGACACTGGAGAGCCCGATAATACGCAGGATGCGGGAAAGATGCGAAAAGTTCTTACCTGGACTGAAGGATGCTCGGGTCGACCCAGACTACCCCTTCGCGCAAGGTCTGCGCCCGTTCAGAGGGAAAAACGTAAGAGTCGAGCGCGAGCTCCGCAGGACAGGAAGCCGGATCGTCCATTCTTACGGCCAAGGTGGTGCAGGGTGGAGTCTTTCCTTTGGCTGCGCCCAAGATGTTGCAATGCTGGTCGAAGAGGCCCTTTCGGGAGCTCCGGCACGGCCGATGGCTGAGATGACGAACGATTGGAAAATACCGAAGACAGTAAGACGTCGGTGATAAATTGTAACAGGCTTTGGAGTGCTGTTTGTAATCATGGTGGGGATGGGATAAACATAGCAGCAGGACTGTGTGTGCCAGCGTGGATGAAGCGGGAGTTGCGGACAGGGGTATAGGCGTTCGGAGTTACCTTGCGACCGGGCGATGGCGCACAATTAGACGGTAGAGTGTACAATAGTCACATGTGAAAGTAATATGTATAATACTAGAATCGTTTATGGGACTGACGTCGAAAGGTACAGAAATAAAATGCGTATCTCGATAAGCGGCTCTGTCAGATGTGACCACTATCTAGAGATATCTTTTCAATGGGGAGATAAGTACTTCGTACTCCCCATGTACACTTGATTATCTCACCCTTGTTACGGGGCGAGGCAGAGACAAACGGCGCGAGAGAAGTGTTTCCAGTTGAAGATTGTCCATACAGGACTGGAATTCGTCAAGAAAAGGAAAGTTATGGCTTGGGTATAGGTAGCGACGGACGTTCCATTCAGCATGTAGTTCAAAACTGGAAGATGCGGCGATTGTTGCGGAGGTAGAAGGAACAGCACCACGTGAGTTGCTCGACCTCCTGTTCCGAGTAAGGCTAGTCAGCTGAAGCGGTCAAGCTAACATGGACGGCCCGACTATTTTTGGCGTAGCTTTGCGTACAGCAGTACATAGTAAGCTGACCTATTATATTCCAGAGTTTGTGAGGATTCATGATCGTAATTGACATCAGATTCGTCTTTCCGCGGAAGGAAATTCCCATATTTACACAGGGAACGCATTCCGCACGGGATAACGATGGCTGCATAGGCCAAAGGGATATATGGCATAGTAAGGCGGACGAGCTCAGCCGGATGGGATTGACAAGGCGCAATCAATAATGATTGATGGCCTGGTTACATGGGCAGCTCTGCGGTCTTGGGGCCGAAGTGACCTGGTTACCGAAAGAGGGTACGGGCCTTTTGGATTGCGCCTGATGGTAGGTCTGCTTCTTCCACCCAGGAATTAAAGGATTACTCGACATGAATCATCCACCGGTATTCATGTCGTACATGCTTGAGATCGAATAACAGGAGCAGATCACATCGCGCGACGCACGAACGGAGTCATAGCAGTAGTTTCAGCGCATCGACACGGGGACGAGGTCATAATAAATATGCCAAGGTAGCGAAGGAATCAAAAGATGATCTGTGCTGAGACATTAGTGGCCTTTTAGATGCAAAAGAGATCTTTTGACGTTATAGTCGGATACAAATAAAGGGTTTCAGAGATGTCTAGATATCCCGGGCCCTCCCGTATGAAGTATTGTAGGTCTGGCATACCAACCTAAATGTGGGTATGTACCTAGTGAGTTGGTCCCAATCCGCCGGAATCCCGCGCCTCACTCTCTTACTTGGTGCCCCACTTAGATTGACCTCGCCGAATCGTTAATCGTACCGCACCTAAACGACTTTTGGTAACCCACCTGAACTATTAACTCCCCCACACAAACCAAGTCGACCGATCTATGGACATTAGCTGTACGTCTCTTAATTCGTACTTTTAAAGTTACTATATTACCAACAACATATATTAATACTTTTGGTCGTGCTTTATTAATAAATACTCATGCTATATTAATAATTACGGTTTTTTCTGAACATGTAATATTACAAAAAGAATGTATATCAATATTTTCACACGTCGCTATAATTAAACCTAATATTAAACGCTACGATGCGACCGTACTATTAATGGCTTTGCGCTTTTTTAGTATATTAATTCCAAAATGGCACGCCACGTATTGGCAAAGTACCGACTTTGACATGGTTGCCACTTACTTCTGTGTGGGGTTGATGGTGATTACCGGTGGGGTTGCCAGAAAGCGTTTAGGTGTGGTACGATTAACGTTTCGGTGAAGTCAATGTAACTGCAACGCTACTTGGCATTTACAAGCCGCTAAAGAGCGGCCAGCACTTGCGGCGACTTGGCGTGAGGGTGGCCAATAAGTCTCGTTTTGGCCCCCCCGGCATAAGATACATAAAGAGGCACCTTCTACCTTACTCATGTAACACATTTTATCTACCGTGGTATCTCCCGAGATTGATCCAAAGCTAATACAAGCTGATGGCCCCACTATCCGGCTCCCCCAGACGGGATAACTTTTCCGCTTCCTTAGTCGTGGTGTTATTTTTATCTTCTGCATACTTTATTACAACCCGGAAAAGCTTTCGGTAATACACATAATCCGTCGCATTAGCCTGCATTAGCTTTCAATCAATTTCGCGAAATAATACGGTATTAGGTACATAGACTAAATATTTTAAGGCATGTAGGTACCAGTGTACAGAAGTAAACCTGATTATCAACATCATTCTACTGTACCAAATACACACCGTTCAAACCGTCGATCGACGTTACCTTACTGGCTGTGTTTATAGTACTAATTTTGTAACTACGCGGTATCGGAACCGCGTCACTCCCCCCCCTTTTCCAAGATTCGAAACTTGTAGCGTATCTTGGGGCTTGCGGCATACATGCAGATCATTAGCCTAGAGTTTCTACTATCGAAACATTGTATTAACAGAGTACGTGCAGTTATTACTAATAACTAAATGATCCAGAACATCTGGGACCTTGAAATTGGGGAACACAAAACCCCAGGGCTCTTTGCGTGCCTATCTCCCTACCTTAAGTACTTACACCGAGGTAGCCTATCGCATGTCTCATATCGGCATGCTGTAACCTCATCGCCAATCTGCTCTAGCGTATGGTTTCGTGCGATAGTACGGCCTACGAGTCGCTCTTTCAAATACCTAACCTATCAAAGCTTGAGCGACATCAGACTTGATTGAACTCCACTCAACCTCAAAAGAATCTCGGCGCAGCGTTACTAAGTCCGAAGCTAGCCCTGAACAATTAGATCCAGCCTCGGGAACAATTACATCCCACACTCTTGTTCACTCTTTGAACACAACCTTTACTTAAAACCCCCATTTACACACCACTGGCCATACAGTTGAGCCGCATCCCGTAACGCACATATAACCCACCTACTCAGTCGACAAGATGGGACGCCAACTTATCGCCCAACAGTCGAACTCTCAGGATACTCTTTGATCAAGTATCTGCAGAGACGTTCGGGCTCGGTTCTGACGACAATGTATTGGTCCTGAGCCGGATTTCTAAACGAGTCTGCTACTGCTCATCTCACCTCATACCGCTTATTCGTCGCCGCAGGGACTGGATCTCTTGCGGTCATACCTCTAGGCAGAAGAATTTTTGACGCTTACATTCTATATTTTCGTCATACTGGGCAGGGTTCGACAGGTATGGAGGACATGATGGAATTGCGGCGAGTTCCGGAGCTATCAGAGCGTACCTGTGAACGGAAGACAGACCACAGACCACTTGCCACCGAAGGACCTTTGAACTACTGGGATATGGTCAACCAAAGCTCTAAGCCGTTCCGCGTTGTAATGAACGGCATGTATGTGTCTGCCAAGGACATTGCTGTCGAACGACCAATAATCGCCCCCGCAACGCAACCAATCAACTTCGGCGTTGTGGTTCCCGGTCTCTACCGAAGCGGCTACCCACAAGCCACAGATTATTCCTTCATGCAAGGTCTGGGACTAAAAACCATTGTCACCCTGGTCAGAAAAGAGATGCCCCATGGTTACCAGCAATTCATAGCCGCAAGTGGCATAAACCACCAGATATTCGACATGTCGGGGACGAAGAAGTCAGAAATACCCCTTTCCTTGATGAAGTCAATCGCGGGGGTGGTCATGAACCGCGAGAACTACCCCTTGCTGATACATTGCAACCACGGCAAGCACCGCACTGGATGCGTTGTGGGTATCATCCGCAAGCAGAGCGCGTGGGATGACAATACCATCATCCAGGAGTATACCGAGTATGCCGCGCCGAAAGTGCGAGAGTCCGACATCGACTACATTCGCAACTTTCGTGTTGCAGACATCGCTAGCGTCAAGAGCCTGCTCCCCTCGAAGCCGAAAACACCGCCTGTCGCTATCGGTACATTCCTCTCCTTCCTTTTCCTTGCGTTCTTTGCAATTTGTATTTGGGTATTTTCCGGCAGCAAGCTTCTGATGACCATTCCGTCGAGGAGGGATAGGTCGCTGACGCAGGACCATTGGGACTATCCCCGATCGGAACCATGAGCCGAGCGCAAGCACCGATCCGTGGCTTGGGTAGAGAGACCACTGGACTAACCTGATTGAAGACCATTTGGCCTAGAAGGATAGATCTAGAGCGTGGCGTTACGTGGGGTAGAATTATTAGACTACTCGGGATACAGAAACCGCTTGTACACAAGACAGTGATTGGTAGCTTCGGCGCATACCCATATTTATAGCGGATAAAACGGTCGCATGGATAGGACCGCAGGGTTAGGAGACCATCAAGTGCTGAGGAGTCTCCCGGCGTTCGGCGGAGTTGGTGGGAACCCCATTTTCCACATTTTCTTTTGTCGTTTGTTGGATTCGTTACTTGATGGGTTTGGGGTTAGAGTACGTGTCAAACTATTGCAGGGGAAGCTCGGCCGGCCGCTAGCAGCTTCTGTATTAATGGAGCGAGCTGAGTGCACGTCTCTGGTCTGATAATAATAACAGCGTACCCCAACTGGTCGAGTAGAGATTGACCGGGTGTGCGATGGAATACGAGTGCTTCCATGTGAGTGACTCAGGCCTGGGGGTTCCCAGCTGTCGCTAGCTACTCCGTCGAAGGTCATACCTGGTGACCGCTTGCCTCGGGCACGATAACTCACCGGCGGCTAATAGGGGTTTCGCCTCAATATCACGAGCTCGATGTATGGTAGACCCTCACCCTCGAGGAACTCGTAAACGCAACATTGCTCACCACCAACTCCAATGCCAGTCGTGACTTCGTAATATGCTAGTCTACAACGAGGCCAACCGGTCCTAGTAGTTATCATGAAACGCCTGTCCACCAACTTTATCATAAAGCCCTCGTACCACATTTCCCCCCCC